>CM025673.2:7430514-7457530 GCA_014621495.2 Entosphenus tridentatus
TCCCCCCCTCCCCTCCCTCTCTCCCCTCCCTTCTCTGCCATCGTCCCTCCCTCCCACCCTACCCTCCCTCCCCTCCCTCCCCTCCCTCCATCCCTCCCCCCTCCCCTCCCCTCCCTGCCATCGTCCCTCCCTCCCTCTACCACCATGCTACCACCAATCCACTGCAGCTATGTACGTTTAAATCATCTAGATTGAAAACTCATTTCTTTTTAACTGCTTTTTGTGTTTAGTTTATTGTCCTTTCCTTCCGCACCTCCGATTAGCACGGTTGGCTGTGTACGGTGCGAAAGATGTTCAACATACATATGTACGTACAATCATTGAGCACTTTGCCTCGCTGGCGGAAGGGGGGTGGCGAGAAAATAATTTTCAACGAAATTAAGTCATGAAAAAAATGGTTTAAAAAAACCGGAGAAACAAGCAATTTAGCATGGAGAGATGCACGCTGCGGAATGATGTTGAGAGACAGAGAGAGGAGCAGATGGGTTAGAGGACACACGCAGGTTACTGACATCAGTCAAACTGTTAAGAAAAGCAAGTGGGCTTGGGGCAGTACGCGTCGATGGACGGGAGAAGACGGCTAATAGTTACAGAGAGTGACAGAGCGGCAGGGCTGGGACGGAACACGACTGAGAGGGCCTCTAAATCACGGAGATGGAGCAGTGAAATCAGCTCATGTGCAGCTGCTGCGTGGATCGCTGCTGCGCGAGGCCTTCATTAAGGAGCGGCTTCACCGTGGCAGTTGCTGATAATGAGAATGACAATTATGAACATATACCAACAAAAGTCATTTTTGGAGCTATCAATGAATAAGTGGTGCAATGATTGGCACAGCTGAGGGTGGATACATGGCCTGGGGGTGGATTGAGGCCAGCACTCTTCTCGAAATGCACTTTGCTCCATCTGCCAACAAAAAAAATGTAATTTGGCACGATTTGATTTTTTAAAATTATTCCAGCAGAGAGCCAGACGCGATCAACAGTGACACGTGCCCACGTAGCACGGATTGAAGGTGTGGGTACTTCCAAGTGGTTCTGGTTTTAGAAGGGCGGGGGGTTGGGGAAGAGAACAGGAGTTTGTGGATGTATGATTGGCACAGAAGCCCTAAAAGGGGGGCACATGCGCTTTAATTGTGATTGATTATGCGTGCCGCGAAATGTAATCTTAACGCAATTATCGTCTGCGGCTGAACATACAAGCGCACTGCATCTTTTTTTAGCGGACGCGCATTAGCAAGTTCTGATTGCTTCTGCTGTCGCGCGAAGAGTCGTACATTGATCAAGGCTGTTTGTTTTCGTTGTTGTGTTGCTGGATTTTTGACGGCGAAATATAAAAAAAAACATCGACATAAAACGGGCCGCGTCTTTAAATGTAAACGAAATCTATAAGCGATGACAAGTGACGCATCTCTGCAAAACCCCCGGCATGCAAAACAGAAAATGATGAAAGCAGACGTGGATTTGGAAGCAGTAATCAAGAGCCAGAATTCAGTGCGGGGCGGGAGAGAGAGAGGAGGAGGGGGGGCGGGCACTGGGCAGGGTTGTGGAGTAAGTTTTTGCTCTGTGTTTAAATATGACCGTCACGTGATTCCAACGGTAGAGAGAGGAAGGACGGATTATAACACACGCGAGTGGAAGTACGAACAGATGGATGCCTGGACACGTGGAGTTGGCAGACATTGCGATGCAATAATCCCCGTACAGCAGAGGAGCCGAGGGAATTAAAGTGAAGGATTGGGTTGGGATTGCCAGGAATTGAGAAGGAATGTGTCTATTAAAAAAATACACGTATATATTTATTTACATGAAAAAGCTATCGGGTAAAAGCAAGGCCCTGCAATGTCTTTCTCGTGCCACTGCACCTCCAATTAGCGCGATTGGCTACGCACGGTGCGAAAGAAGTTCAACATTCATACATTCACTCGACAGAGTGGATTGACCAATGATGATGATGCCACTGATTAGTGACGGAAATGGTTTCTTAATTTTGAACTTTTTTTTACTTAAAAGTGAAGGCAGTCAGAAGACACGACATTATTAATGTTTTTATTTTTATTTTACGACAGTTACTTAATATTTCATAAAGTTTGCTAAATATCGTCATCAACGCCATCGCTGAAAAAAAATTCAGTAGTGATCACATGCCAGCGGTATAATCATCATCATCATTAAGTTTCGGGTTTATTTTGTTTAACCAGGTGAGAACACAAGAGACCTGTTTGAGTCTCATTTTCAAGCGTGGGCCGGGCAGAATCAGTCTGCCAGCAGTGGGTGGTGAACGCTGCTGTGTATAATCCCAGTCGAGTAATTTCTGTGTAATTTACAGTTTTGACTCTAGCACACAACGGCCACCTCGTGCGAATGACGTCAGGGGGACAAACGACTTCCGCTGGGAAGCAGGCTGCGCGTGGCATTGTTGTGAATCCGCGCCGCAGTATTAACCGGGGTGGCCGCTGTAATTGAACCGTGAGCCTCTGCGACAAGCGGCGAATTTTGACACCGCCCGGGCCACGCCACCAACTATCACCGTATGCGGGAGTAGTGCCGTTAATCTATAACATTTTAATGACCACAATACAATAATTTCACTCATTCTGGCAGCTTCCGAGAATTTCTCTCCAGGGTACTTTGGCCTAATCTCCCACCGCTCAGGCGACTCATGAAAAGCACCCAGTCGATCGACTAACAGCGGTGTATCCATTTACACCGCTGGGTGGATAGATGTGGGGACATTTAAGATTGATGGAAGTGGCTCCGTTGTTTCAACCGTTGCGCCGGGAGATGGAATTCGAACCGGCGACCTCTGAATTGCAGGGCCAGTGCACTGCTCACCTTTACACCAACACTGTGGCAGCGTCGCTTGGAACATCCAGCATTTCTGGATGTTCCATACTACCGATGCCAACGAAAGGACATAATCTGCTAGAGGCAGGCAATGTCGTTTTACTCAGCCCGCATGTTCCCTACCCACCAAAGTATTAAGGCTGCGCCAAACTCTAACCCCTCCGCTCGCATCCTCTCGGATTAAACCCGCAAAAAAAACCTACTTACCAACTCGCCGAGTACAAAAAAAAGAAAGTAAATTAAGGCCCTCTGATTGTCAGTCGTGGCGGCCATTTTGTGACGGATAGCTCCACGTTGCTGAGGTTCCTCTCGTGTTTCTCCACTTAATTTCGCAAGTTTTCTGCCACCAAAATGATTAATGAATGGCAACCTTTTGTGTAATTGCTCATTTTAATAGGGTCCTGGTAGGTTAAAGTTGTAATTAAACCAACAGAAGAGGGGGAATTAATATTTATATAAAAAAATATTTAATTCTGCCTTTAATCAGCCTCTTTCGAGCAGATATCAATCAGTCGCACGGACGAGCATCGTAACATGTTTTTTGTTTTGCAAGGCTTATCAATTCGGAGACAGCTTCGAACCCCCGCGACCCAATTTGAAGGCGTAAACACACGGACGCGTGATTGTTTCGCTAATTGCGTGCGTCACGAACGCGAGCCGTCGATCCCCCAGCTCGCGAGATGTCGTTGTTGTCGTGCTGATTTGCGCTGTTTTCGCTTTCGGTGATCGCTGCTCGCGATCGCGAGTGCCTTTTGTCCGGCGCGTGTGGAATATGCGCGCGTGCCGTTTGGCGCCTTCTCTCAATGACGCGTTCGCGGATTGTACATTTTTTATGAGCGCAATAATGCAAGATCAGAAGAGACATTTTGAACCAATCGTGACGGAAATGATTGAAGGTGCCGCTGCCGGATTTGTGATGGGATTCAGAATAATAGCAATCGTAGCAACAACAACTACCAGAACATGTATGTGAAGATAGACGTGAAACGTGTGGGGATTTGAAGTGTACCTACTGTATGTATGTATGTTGAACCTCTTTCGCACCGTACGTAGCCAACCGTGCAGAACTGAACTGCGTGTGCTCTATTTGACGTCTCACAGTCTCACACTTGTGCAGGAATCCCCGTCGTGGATAAACAAAGATATATATTTTTTCACAAAATGTGTTTTTATCATGCCGCTTGTTTACCCCGGAAAGCCTAACCGAATCTCAAGATTCACTTTCAGGAGGGTTTCCTGCGAAGTGTGGTGGCAAGACGTTAACTACCTCGCCTGCTGTACATGGAGGTCGACTGTTCGATCCCAACCCTGACGCCTTCTGTAGATTTGGAGTTTGTGCTTCTCTCTCCGCGAGGTCGCGTGGTGCTACTCCTGATCAGCTGTGCTACTTCTAATAATTGCGGGTGATTTTTGTGCCATGAATGAAAGAGTCATTGCCTAAAAGGTAAACTATTATAAATTATTTGACAGTTGAGTTGTCTGGTTTAGTATATGTGATATCGCTTCACGATGGATCTGCATGTCTCTCTGATCGTTGATTCGTAAAAAAAAACCCAAAGGACTGCATTTTGTTTTATTCAAATTCTATTCTAATGAGTTGCTCTGTTCAAGCTCGCAGCCCACTTTATACCTTTCGTGCCCTTGCCTGTCCTGGGTCCGATGCATCTGTGTTGGCTTTGATGGCTTTTTTTTATAGCCAGTTAAATAGCAAGCGACATTAAATAAAAGTGTGAAACCCTCCAGAAAAAAAAATCCACCAAGCAATATGGCACGGAATGGAAGCGCGCTGCTGCTGGTTGCGTCTCATAAATTATAAACCCTCTGCCCGAGAGCGCGGAATGATTCACCGCAATATGCAGTTGCGCACAAATTGTGTGTGTGTGTGGAATAACACCGTATTGCCACTGTGTGCGGCGGAAGTGATGGTTGATGGCTTTGTTGATACTGATGATGACGACAATATGACAAAGACGGTTATGGATGACCGATGGTGATGAAGACGATAACATGAATGACGATGATGAATGTGGTAATGATGATAATTACGGTGAGAATGATGATGGCTGATTGATGAATGACTCATGATGATAAAACAAGGACAATGATGACATTAATGACAATCATGGTGGGAATGATTGGGTTTACAATAGCTTTGATTAATATTATTATAATGATGATGACGTTGAGGACGATGACATTGAAGATGATGAGGATGATGATATTGTGGTGGATTGACATTTTTGCAAATGTACAGCTCTCATCAATCTGTGGTCGATGGGGGCCTCCCTGCACTATTTGGATCAATGGAGTGTTATTTGACCATACTTCACCACTATGGTCAATGTGGGTTGGTGAAGGTGGGAAGCATGGACATGGCAGCATAGAAGTAGAATTTATGGATGATCAATGATGAATGTAATGACTGATGTTAAACATCATGGCAAGAATGACAATGGGTAATTGATGTACATGGCTTTGATGACTTTGATGATGATGATAATGCGCGAATGAGATAACTGTGTTTATTATTAGTATGTTAATAAGGTCAGCACTAATGATACATGTTTGGATTATCGCGCGGATGATTAAAGTAAGAGACGCCACCTCTCCAATCGTGCGCGTGTGATTAACAACCACACGTACACGATTCCTTGGCACATGTTTTTTTCGTCTTTCTTCTTTTTCACACAATCAACACCTCGGTTCAATTGTTATGCACCAAAAAAACACACCGCCGTATGAAATTATAATAGGTCTACATCACAGCCAAAACCACACCGCAGTGCACTTATTTTCTGCCTCGGTATTGCATTCCATTACCGGATCTCATTATTGCGCGCTATTGTACGCCGCAAATTGTTACTGCGCTTTATTGCGATGTCAGAATAGACCCCATGAAGTAATTTTAAAAATGGCAATTGCGAACGCAATGATGTTTGTTAGTACCAAAAAAAAAATCGTGGGGCAGCGGAAATAAATAACGGAATGCGGTAAAGAAGCGAAAGATGCATATCCCCCCTCCCTCTCCCTCTCATCGTCCCACAGGCACCCGTTCATAACGAAAGCCGTCAAAGGAAAGTGACAGCGATCGTTAAGAGCTCCACTTTTAACGATCTAAGTTATCTAACTATGACGATCGTTTTTGTTTCCCTCCCTCCCCATAATACCAACGCGCGTGTTCACGACCGTTACTGACGTTCGCAAAAAATAAAAATGCAAAACCAAACGTGGCCACGTGCAAAAGAGATGGCGGTGACGACCGATACCTGGCGCGCCTCCCCCCGCACTTTCGAAGGTAAAGGCGCAGCTCTGCAAGTCGCCTTCTCACGTCCCTGCTGCCGGAAAGCGCCTCCGACGAAAAGGGAGAGCTCTGGAAGAGTCACTCTAGAGGGGGGGTATTTGTACGTACGTAGCCGACCCGTGCTCATCGGAGGTGCGGCATTCGGCCTACTCTTCCACGTTGCCAAGACGTCTTGGAAGAGACGTGCGACTCGTAGTTTCTGGGTGAACAGAGGCGGTGGCGGGGTGCGAGGAGGGGATTTGAGAAAACGTTCCCGTTGTTTCAGCTGCCACGCGGGGAGATGGGACCGGGTCACCGCTGTACCGTTGGCTGCCTCTGCCGTTGGTGAACGCGATCCATGGGGAGGCGTGCGTTGACCAAATGCTGTCTGCACGCACGTGACGACTGTCCTGCCTTGCCTTAATAGGCGCTCCCCAACAGCGTGTGCCTTGGACGTTTACGTGACTGAAACGGCGGAGAGAAAACACAACACAGTTTGAGATACCCATGCATGTGTGTGCATGTGTATATATGTGTGTGTATGCCCCAACATTCTGTTCACGCTCTATAGGGGATCTTTGTCTGTGTCTTATAGTGAGGCAACATAGCGACCCGAGTTCGATTCCCGCTCACGGCCAACACCGATGACGATTATCTGAACCGGTTCTGGGCATCCCCTAGGTCGAATCAGCTTCAAATGAGTACCTGGTGTGGTGTGTAAGCATCGCCACTGGGAATCCAAAGGCGGTCGGGCGTGGTTCTGTCCACCCACCCCATCGTGTACCGTTCCGACCTTCATAGGTGCTCGCTAACGGCACTTTCCTCCAACAGACTGTTAAAGCAATACAGGGGATCTTTGGCTTTGTATGTAGTGGGGAGCGGTGGCCCAGTGGCTAACGCGCTGCGCTACGAAGCCAGCGACCTGAGTATGAATCACATTCACGACCAACACGAGTGATGATTATCCAAACTGGTCATGGCGTTTCCCTAGGTCGACTCAGCCTCAAATGAATACCTGGTGCGGTGTGTAATTCATCGCCACTCGGGAAACAAAGGTGGCCGGGCGTGGTGCTGGCCACCGGACCCGACCTTCGTAGGTGCTGCTCGCTATCAGCACTTGCCCCAACAGCCTGTTTAAAGGCTTCACGGGGGATCTTCGTCTTTGTTTGTCTTTGCGTGTGCGCTACGCACGCGCCATCCATCACGCGGCAGAGATTGCAGCCGTGAAATATCCTGACACATTCCACTTGATCAAGAGGTCACATATTTTGACAGAACCACCACGCCAGACGTCAACACGTTCCCTTTGTAAGCAACAGTCCCCCTCCGTTTTGCTCGCGCTCGATCCATCTTCGCAAGCTAACAAAACTAGAAAGGTAGGCACGATATATATTTGCCTTTTTTCTTTCACCTACAACACACCCCCCCCTTCTCCCGCAGAAGCACTCTGACGGCGGCTCTTCGTTGAGCGGGCGAATAACTCGGCGCGTTTCGCGACTCCGCTCGGAAATTGCTTCTCAGAAATGAGCGATGCGCCTGGCGTGCGATCACGTTCTCTCAGGACGGACGATTTTCACTAAATGACGCAAAAGTCAGTTTTGGGCACGCTTTTCATGAGCCGCATTTGTCGTCTGTGCTTTCAGCACCTGCTCTTTTCATTACGCGGCGGGGGGGGGGGGTCAGGCACACCACTCAACATTCAACATTATTGCTCACTCTGTCTCTCCCCAGCGTGTACACAAATGAAATTGCACGCAAACACACGAGGACACGGTTTTTTGTTTTGCCTCTTCCTGTTTTGCAAATATATAGAAATGTTCTGCTCCTAACTTTTTGGATGTGACCGCACACTCCATTATTCACTTCTTGCTTCCGCGACCATTCAACCTTCCTGGCCGACGTCAAACTGCGAAGATGGGATGGTTAGCACGGCGCACCTCTTCTCCTTATCTCCTTCACCAAATGAGCAGAAAACTCGGATGCGTTGAGCGATGGGAGGGAGATGTTCAAACCCGGGCTGCGCACCAGGACGTGAACCAATTCCTGCTACGGGACAGTTTTTTTCGCGGAGAAAGGGCGACGGAGCGGAGATGGAATGGGACCATTTTAGTCGACCAGTCCAACAGAGAAACCGTTGAGTAAGACATAAGCGCCTGCCCCAAAGTCCTGGGACCAACGGGGGTCTGCGCTCATTAACAGACAAGAGGTTTATCTTCTTGGTTCTTTCGGTAAAGTCCTACGTGACTTTACCGAAAGAACCAAAAAGATGAATCCCTGCAGTCACGAAAGCTTTAAATCGAAAAGAGGTTCATCATCAGGCACCCCCGAATGAAAGCTTCCACGAGGCACGGCCTTTAGCACAGAGGCACGTAAAGAGGACGAGAGCCTTCGGATCAAAAGGTGCTTCTCGACCTCGCCAATGAAATCAATTCCGATGGCAATGTTTCCTTGTCCGCTGCCTCTCAAAGGGCTTAGCCTGATGACTCAGCCGACCCAGAGAGACCGGATTTCTCACCCTCTCCCCCCAGCAAATCTGGCCCACACGACTCACGCTCAGCGATCTCGAGCCTCTGCCAGGCAGCCTCCATTGTGTCCTGCTTTTAACGGATTTTTCTCGTTTTTCCACGGTCTTCCAGACCGCTGATCTCCACCCCAATGAAAGAAAACGACAATTAGAGACCAGCCCTAATTATTGATTAGAGAGACTGCCACAGCAAAACTCACGGGAGATGTTTTAATTGTTCGGACTCTCAAAATTATTCAGAGATCTATCTCCTTCGAGTCAACGACTAGAAAGGCCGCATCGCAGAATCTTCTTGGACTTTACATTATCATTGAGTGGCCTCAACAAGCCTGTCGTCTGCGTCAAAGGATCAGGAACTTTGGAGAATTATGCTCGGAGCTTACCGCAAACCGGCTACAGGTCCTGTTTGTTCGCGTGCAGCTTCCTTCACTGCACGGCCGGCATTCGGCGGGTGAGGCAGGCCGGTGGTAGCGCGTTCGGCCCTCGCGGGCAGAGGCTCGTGGTTCGAATCCAGCGTCCGCCCTGGTTATTACCGCGGCAGATATATGACCGCAGTAACTCGCGGTGAAAGTTAAGGATCCCCCTGATGTGAAATCTCAAAGTGTCGGCCGTCGCGCGCCCGGTGTCAGGGTTCAATTTTCTAAATCATAAAATGTCACCGCAAATTACTCGATTTGGGATTACACCCAGAGCAGAGTAACCATCGCCGCCCACCCCTCTCCATCCTGGCGGTCTTAGGCCCCAGATCACCCTCGCAGACGAAACTCACCCTGGTCTCTTGAGTTCTCACCTGGTTCAGCAAAACAAACCCAGTTTAACACGTGGCAGGCTTTCGCGACCAATATTATCCACGAAAGAGGCTTTTTGGGTTAGAACGCATTCCAACCCAAAAGCCTCTATTATGCAAAATAAAAAAAAACGTCACACTTGAAACGAGCATTGGGAATCAAGCTTGAGATCGGTGTGCTGATACCCGGAGCCAGCGATTCTCCAACACAATGCAAGGTTTTTGCATCTTCTCTCTCGCTGGTCTCCAGGTGGTTTTGAATTCCCTCTCGTCAGCAGTTAGTGCTCCCGGGCTCCGCACCTCCAATTAGCGCGGCTGGCTACGTAGAAGTTCAACATCAATGCATACATACAGACAAATATATATGCCCGTGTTCAAGTCTAGGTTCAACATCTGTTGCTCCTCCCTGTCTCCCTTCTCTAATGTGATTTAAATTGCACCTCGCTTGCAAAAAAAAGATAAATTGCGTACCTTCTGTTTTAATTCCCGTGCTACACGTGTCTTGCATGTTGCAAAGCATCTTGAAACGCAGCTTTGGAATGTTTTGTAATGTGAACTCGCATCGAATGGGATGTCAACGACGTTAAAGATGGTTTTGGAAAAAAAATCTGAGCGAAAATGCTAACTTTTGCCAGCAACATTTTGTGGAATATTTTCATGGAAAGGCTTACGGGGCCAGTTTTCTGCCTCTGGCTTACTGCACGTGAAAAAGGAACGCCGATTTGGAAAATCGAACTTGCTCAAATGTTCATGAAGACGCACTCCTCCGAGGCTTTTCAGGAATCCCGTTGACAGACGGTGATGCGTCAACAAGAGCCGTCACTCGCTTGCATGACGCCATCACATTAAACACACACGAACTCTACATGAATGTACACGCACAGCCCTTTGTCTATCCACTGCTGGATGAGGGCCTCCCCCTTGCCGTGTGGGTCGCACAGGATATTCGATGGAACTTCACGAATGCTGGTCACCGGAGCATAGACGAAGCAGCATAGGAGTGAGGTACAACGATGAATTTGTTCCGCACTGCAATCTGTTACCCACAACATATTCCTGCAGCAGCCTACACCATCTGTTATGCATGCCAGTTGTTCATCCAAGCGCTACCCAGGCTTGAGGCTGCTTAGCTTCCGAGATGGCGGTGTCGCGATGTTAACCTGGTTCACAGGAGGGCGTGGGTTCAATTCCGACCCTGACGCCCGCTGTATATTTGGAGTTTGCACGTTCTCCCTGTGATTGTGTGGATTTTCTCCGGGTCCCCCGGTATTCCCCCTCTATATTGAGAAAAATGCGTTGAGAGTATTTGGCTGCTATACATTTCCACGTGATAAGCCACTTCACTGGGCTGCCATTTGTGGCCAGATCGCTTCTTGAAAAGAGCTATAGAGCTCAGTGGGCTTTACCTGGTAAAAAAAAGCTTAGTTTTAGCTTACAGCAATTAATAGGCGTGCTACTCCTGATCAGTTGCACTACTACTAATAATTGCAAGTCTATGAATAACAGGCCCATTGCCTAAAAGGTAAACTATTATATATTATTTTATTTTAAGGCCACAGTTTGATTGACGACTTCTTACATTTCGATTTAAAGCTTTCGTGACTGCAGGGATTCATATTCTTGGTTCTTTCGGTAAAGTCACGTAGAAGGGAAGTAATAAAATAATAAAAATAAAACATAATAAAATAAGATAATAAAATAATTTAATAAATTATTTACTTTCTTTTTTACTTCCCTTCTACGTGACTTTACCGAAAGAACCAAGAAGATGACGACTTCTTATTGCGTTGTTTCTCTGACTAGTGCTACGGTATTGCAGATATCTCTCCTGCAGCCCCTGCTGCGTGGTTTTAATCTCGATCAAGTTCACCGCCAACCTAAGCCAGTCCTGGGCAAGGCCGGTGCCTACGATGTGGCCGAGCAAACCCGGGTGGAGTGGAAGGAAGTTGCGATTCATCCCTTGGCCACCGTCAAAGTTCCACAGAAGGCTCAGGCCACCCGTGGCAGCGGCTCGCCGCTCGTGATGGGAGGCTGCCCGAAACGTCGAGGCCACAGGTTACGTTGTCTGTGGCGGCTGTAGTGTCTGCGCTTCTGCACCACCGCCACCATCATTGGGAACACGCTGTAAATAGCACGCTGCTTCGCAGCTGTATACCGCGCGCGTGTGTGTGTGTGTACACACGTGTGTAATGCAGTTTACATTCACGTGCACATAGCCTGGCACAAGCGCCGTGGTGACGTTGTTGTTGTTTGGAGCTGGTGTAGCGGTTAGCACGCTGTACTACTAAGCCGGCGACCCGAGTTCGATTCCCGCTCATGGCCATCAACAGTGACGATTACCTGAACCGATCCTGGTCCTCCCCTAGGTCGACTCAGCCTCAAATGAGTACCTGGTGTGGTGTGTAAACATCGCAACTGGGGAGATAACGGCGGTCGGGAGTGGTGTTGGTCACCCACTCCCTCGTGTGCTGTGCTGGCCTTCATAGGTGCTCGCTAACAGCACTTGCTCCTACAGTCTGTTACGGCTATATTGGGGAAATGTGTCTTTGTGTGCGTGTGAGCACACGTTTCAGTGTGTGAGGAATGGTGGCATAGTGGTTAGCGGTGAGCGCCGCTAACTGGGCCGCCGAAGTTTAAGTCTCAGCCATGGCTCATATCAATGTTGAGTATCCGCCCTCGGGAGACAAATGTGGCTCAGTGTGTTGCTGACAATACCCCCCCCCCACCGTGCTCCCTAATGGCTTTAATAGGTGCTCGCTAACGGCACCACTGGTGGGACCTTTGGGTTCACCAATGTGAGTTAAAATAGTCGCACTGCACTACGATCCCAGCAATCCAATTTCACTTCTAAGGCCATGATGCACATCGTCATGATTTACAGCCAGTGTCCAGATTTGGCCTGGGCCTCGTCTAGGTCTATTCAGCCTAAAATGAGTATCTGGTATGATCAGCATCATCAATGGTGAGGCTGCGTTGGCTGAGTGCGCACGCCGTGCGCTTATTAATGGGTGCTCACTAACTGCACGTTGCGCAAATAGCCTTTGCGACTAAATTAGGGATCTTGTTAAGAAAAAAAAAATCTCCATGCGCTCTCCACTCATTTATGGGGCGACGTTAAAAGAAAATAATGAGAGTAAAATTACAATAACGTCGTATTCGTACGGAGGCATAGCCGAGTGAAATTGCAAAGTATCCCCATGCTTAATGAGTTGCTGGGTAGGTGCCTGTTAAGCGGTCGCTGCTGACGATAGCCCCTTAGACACAAGCCTCGAGACGCGATGCTGCGATGCTAATGTGGAGTGGCACGATCACACGGCACGCATTCTCGTTCGAGAGCCACACTTGGCACGTGTCCGGCCGTTTGACACTCCTCACCGATGACGACGACACCGATGGAAAATTACAGACACAAAGCCACGGGAGTGCGATTGTGAGCTCGCAACCCAAACTGTGGTCCCCGTAGTGTTGCGTTGGCAGCGTTGAACTTCTGTTCGCGTCGTACGTAGCCAATCGCGCTCATCGGAGGCGCGGCGAAAGGCCGCCAGGGTTCAGCATGAAGAAGACGGATGCGTTGTTCTTGAATCAAATCGGAATCCCAAATAATAACAATTCGTTACACGCACATTTCATATACTTTTCAGGCAAAGGTGCATCCCTGCAATAGCTTGTTCACGCTACTACTGGCGGACATAAATGCACTACAGGGAGCTTTAGACAGCCCCCTTTGCCAGGAATATTTTTTTGCTCGACTCTTCCACACTAGGCAAGACGTCTCGGAAGAGATGGGAGTGACCCACACTTTACCCCACCGCATACGCGACCTGCCGAGCGACTGAACCTGTGGCGGGTACCCATTAACACTGCAGGGGGGGGGGGGGGAATCAATGCAGGTGGGGAGATTTGAGAAAATTGCACCGTTGTTTCAACCACCGCCACGCTGGGAGACCGAGATTGCAAGTTCAGCGTGCTAACAATTACACCACGCCATCACACCGATATATGTCTATCATATTCCACTTCAACGAACAGTAAAATAAAAAATCCCGACGAACACCCGTAGACAATGCAGCGTTGACACGACAGCCAAAGGAATTTACTGCTCAAATGAGCATTGCAGTGGTGCTCACCTCTCCTGTTTGCAGCAACTTAGTCAGCGGTGGAAAATTCCACATTGCTATGACGAGGGGGGGGGGGGAGATGAGCCTATCGAGAAGACAACCCCTGTTACCTTCACCCCGTCGAGCAAAGTGGCGCTCATCGGCATCCTACACGCGCAATCGAGCGCGTGCAGATATATTCTGATTTCTGATTACTCTGAGCGTGCTGCCACGGCCTTGAACGCGCGTAGGTCACGGCGAGTGACAGACCAGCGGTGAATAACATTCTAAGCGAGGCACAGGTTTTTATTAGCCCGCGCGCGTCTCATGTCCGGAGGCCGTGAGACTCAACAACAACAACAGCAAAAAATAGACGGGACACTTTCTCATATTCGACCGCACAATGTCTGGCCATAATTCTGGTTATGAATTAGCGCAGGTGGGCAGCAAATGTCTCCGTGGAAATGCGCGTGCCCGTGTGCATCCAAGCAAGCCTTTCTCCTTTTTCTTGAAGGAGACAACTTCCAGAGGGACTTGGAAAAGCCTCACTTCATGGTAAATCCATCGCCTCGCTAAGGGCACCCCTGGGTGTCCTGAATTATACATCAACAAACGATATTTTGCAAATGTTTATTTTTCGCAGTAATTTTTTTTTTCTTATTCTTCTTCTTGGTATTCTTGCTGCTCCTGCACTTCTGCCAAGTTACATGTCGCTGCCTCTGGCATCCCCTGTTGGTGATGTGTCGTTATTTATAAAGTTATTTATTAACGTTCGCTGGCACCATCAAGGTGACGCTAGTGGCCAGCCGTGATCTATTTTTATTTTATTTCAGTTATCATTGTGAAAATAATTGTTGTTGCATTTGTTCAGTGGCATGAGGTTTAATAACAGCGATTCCATCGTCATATCATCATCATCATCACACCACGACCACCAACAGCTGCCAATTATCCACGAAGTGGCGACGACATCACCTCAGCAAAGCGTGTGTGCCAGGATAAGTGCACCTTGAGGCCAACACCTGAAGTGTCCAATGCTCCCTGGCCGATGGGCAAAGGACAGATTCGGGTCTTAATTTATTATTGGTTTAATGACGGAGATGACTAACATTGCCCCCACTTTAACCGCTATCACTACCACCATCGGCATTATCAAACAATAATTTTAAAATATTATATGTATTGCAAACCTTTTGCTAAATGAATGCTTCCAAGGTGCCTCACAATTGTTCTGTCCTTCGTGATGAAACAAAAACAAATGCAGTGGTATTGAATAGGCAGCAGTGCAAAAACTCCACCACGCATTAGTCAATAACACAGCGTTAGACAGGAAAACATATATAACCGCACGACCTTTTGGGAAATGTCCCTCCTGCTTATCAGAGATGTGGCTGTGAATAAGATTCATTGCCCGGAATATGGCTTCTCTATTGTTTTTATTTTCATTTCATGGCAGTGTTATTGACGAACATGTTGAGTGGATTTTGTGTTTTGTTAATTCATATATCGTCACCCAACACTCAACTGTTACTCGTAGGCATAATTTAACCACCACTAACCACACATTCGCTATAGCCATGTCCACGTTCACATATTCCTGATTGAATCGCCATTGCGCCTTTTATTTTTAGGCGAAGGAGGGCATGACCACAGGAATCGTCACATAATATTTAAAATTATTTTGACCAATTGCGGCAGCTTTTGGCGGGCTATCGATCAAAGACGATCACTGCTCCGCACGCTTTCAGATGCGAATCCACGGCCGTCTGGAACCATCTTTCTTCCGACATTGGAGATATGCACTTTTAAATACAGATTTAACACTTTTATTTTTAGAACTGCCTTTTGCGTTCAGTTTATTGTCCCACCCCGCACCTCCGATGAGCACGGTCGGCTACGTACGGTGGCAAAGAGGTTCACCACCTGTGTGATGGCCATGAGAGTCAGTCATGTCTGTGAGGTTCGAACCAATTGTAAAGTGTACCGCAATTCGGGGGGGGGGGCGGGGCGGAAGGGTGGGGAGGTGGGGTGGGGGGAGAAGAGGTGGAGGCTCAGACTGAGCTTCACTCCATTGCAATGGGCATGTCAGCTAAAGGACAGATCGGCTCTGAGTGTACATTGAGGTGTACAATAATGGTACAACGTTTGTTTAAGGTTATGCCCGCACTCTCACTGATGACATTGCCAGCGCCCACCGCCTTGAATAAATGCCTTCGTCTCTATATCTTTATATTTATTTGTATCATTTATGAATAAAAAAAAATAAGTTGACTGTTTTTTAAGTGTTTCTTTTCACGCACTAACCAAACGAGCGTGTGTATGCTGCTTGGTATTTCTTATTTTCGCCCCAGCATTTATTTTCTCCCCAGTCAGGTTATTGTCGTTGGTGAGCATTTTTTTAAACAAAAGTAAAATATTCATTTTGAATCGCATTGCACAAAGGGGGTTTGGCTGCTGCTGCTGCTGCTGCCATCGTTGAGGTGCGATGCGCACGAGTCAATTGATCGGCGAAACCTTCCAAGGATTCAGGGCGAGAGGGAGGGCCCTCTCGTAAAGGCGATGCCTTTTCATTGTAATGCAATTAGGGCAAGGGGAGGGGAGGGGGCCCTTTGCTTTTGTCACTTTCACTAACGTCGTGTCGTCTGTATTGCCCGCGTGAATGTAGCTCGTTTAAAATCAAACCACGTGCTCAAGTGATTTATTTCCACTGGGTGTGTGCAACTTTCATAAAGTAGCGCATTTTAATCAAGAGGGTGAAATACAAAAAAAGTTGTATTTTTTATATGTATAAAAAGTGCTTACAGACAGTTTTTTTTTCTTATTCTTATAAACTTCTTCGGCTGCATCAGCAACGAATTTTGTTCAAAATTCCAATTACGAGGATAGCGATGTCATAAGGTTATCATAAAAGCCCCCGATCCCATCCTGATAACTATGGCCCACCCACACGAGATCGCATATCCCATCCACACTTAACCCTTTAAGAACCGCGTCTTCAGTCAAACAAAATAAGTAATATAAAAAAAACTTTTAAAAAACATGCTTTAATGAAATGTACCGTACTAGTAATGGAAGAACTCCACGACTCCAGAAAGTGGCCCCGAAGCTTGCCATAACGTAAGGGACCGTGGTGATTTACAGCCAACATCAGTTGAGCGTGGACAATTAGACCCAAGCCGAAACATAACATGTAAAAACATGTGTTTAAAAATATATATTTTATTTTTAATGATAGTATATAGTAGTGTCATCAGCATGATATAAGTATACCAAGTTTGCAGTCGATTCCACATTGGGAAGTGGGTTAAAATTGAGTTAGAAGATTTGAGGATACAACAACAGACAGAGTGAGTTAAATCAAAGCGTGTAAAAAATTAACCCGTAAAAACTAAGTTTTCACTATAAATCCTTTATATGCGTGGCGGCTAGAGTCCTCTCGTCCTCTGGCTTGAGATGGCTGCCACCTATGGGTCAGATGATTGCCTGTCACCATTAAGCAATTGGTAATTAAATATAAATTATTTTTTCCTAAAAAGTGTCAATTTTTTTTTTTCACGAAAATAAATTGTCACGCACAACGAGTCTGTGTGCAATATGTCAGCTCGATTGGATCACGGGAAGTGGGTTAAAAAACGACCGAAATATTTGCACGGTCGTAAGCGCGCAAGCAAGCAAGCAAGTGAACTTAATATAAAGGATTTTTAAAAAAGAGTCCCACACACGAAGTTGAGCACAGACACCAACGTCAGCTCCGTGTTTGTTATTTATTCAAAGAGGCGCGCTAAACCCACCTTCCCCCCAAAAAAAATTGTGAAACGAGTCAGTTGATTGTCTTTGGGTTTAACACGTAGGCTTTCGAGACCAATATTATTCATGAAGGTTCTTGGGTTAGATCGCTATGCGTTCACGTGTGCAAATTTCATTTGCTGGCACGCATTTGATTGGCGGTAAACGAATTTTAATTTATACTCTTTGGTTTTTTCGGTAAAGTCACGTAGGTAAAAAAATAATAAAAATGAAAACAACTAAATTAAAACACAAATTAAATAAATTAAATAAAAAATTGAGAACAACTATATGTAGTTGTTCTCAACTAAATAAAATCACAAATTTAATAAATAAAAGGAACAATTGAGAACAACTACTAAATGTAGTAATTCAGAATTTAGAACTTTATTTATTTAATACAATTAAAATATTTATTTAACAACAACATTTAGTTCTTCTCAATTTTTTTGTTATTTAATTTAGTTGTTTTCATTTTTTTATTATTTTTTACCTACGTGACTTTACCGAAAAAACCAACGAGTATGGGATCCTTGCAGTCACGAAAACTTCAAATCTAGAATTTGAATTTGTTTCGTGTTTTTTGTTTACAATCGGTGTGTTAACCAAACGACGATTTTTGGACACACAGCCGCTCATAGCACAGCCCCAGGGTTCACGTTCGCCGTTACGCGAAGACCTTGACGACGTCCACGTGTTACGCCACAGACGTGCAGCCCCCATCTGATGCCGCCATTTACGAATCGTCACCGCCACTCGGCACTACGGGGAGTGGGATAAGGAGTACTCCGGCTGAGATGCGTAAACTTTTCACGAAGACCTGCCGACAATCTATGAACGTGGTCAGAACAAACA
The DNA here is from genome assembly GCA_014621495.2 of Entosphenus tridentatus. Lineage (NCBI taxonomy): Eukaryota > Metazoa > Chordata > Hyperoartia > Petromyzontiformes > Petromyzontidae > Entosphenus > Entosphenus tridentatus. The sequence continues at coordinate 7,448,687 of CM025673.2, forward strand.
CCACAAACGCAGCTATTACGGCTTAATTGACCTCGGATTCCCCCAACGGGAGATTAAGGGGACATCATGTCAAGATAGGGCTAGCGTGTTACCTTCACACACACAACAACAACAACAACAACCGCCATTCGCCACTAAGTGGCGGTGACGTCACCACGACGCTTGTGCCAGGCCAAGTGCACCTTGAGGCCACGTGAAGTGTCGAACGCCCGCTGGCAGGAGGTCACGGGGCAGACCCAGCAGGTGCCATGGGACGACTGACCGAGATGACCGAGATGACTGGCTGATGCACCACCTTTGCCCCCTACTGTACCAACTTGCTGTGCTTTAGCCACCCGGCGCTCCGCTCGTTGTTGTGAGCGTCGCTCCTCCGCCCTCCGTTGTTGTTGGAGGGCGACTGCCTCCAACTGCCCAGTAGCGTCCTTCACGAGCCTCCTCCACTGAGGCCGATCTTGACACCGCTGGTACCAGTCATCGGCAAGTCCACTCAGCTCTACGTCCTCCTGTACCACGTCACTCCATCTCTTCTCTAGCCCGTGCCGCGCCCGTTTAGCCCCCTCGATCCGGCCGAACAAAAGCTGTTTAGGCATGCGGTGGCTGGGCATGCGGGCTACATGACCCAGCCAACGCAGCCTTGCCTGCCGGAGGAGCTCACCGATGGGACTTTGCCCAGATCTTTCAAGGATTTGTGAACTCCTCACACAATCCAGCCTGGTTAAACCCAGGATGGATCGTAGGCAGGCCAGCCTAAATGTTTCCAACCGGCGAAGATGCTCCATCAGGGGGGTCCACGTTTCGCAAGCGTAGAGAAGGGAGGGAATGACCGTGGCCGAAAAGACCTGAAGCTTCGTGCGGAGCGACAGACCAGGTAGCTTCCACACAGCGTTACGCAACCGATGAAAAGATATTGCCGCTCGACTGATTCGGAGTGAGACCTCTGCTGTTAAACTGGAGCCGGTCATAAGCACACTGCCCAGGTATGGGAAACTCTCCACTCTCTCCACAACTTCCCCATCACCGATTGGGAGTTGTGGGGGTGGAGTGTCCGATGGTACAAAATACCCAGGCAGGTGCTTAGTTTTGGTGGGGCTGATGGTAAGGCCCCATCTCTTAGTGGCACGCTCCAGTCTCAGCAGCAGCGTCTCCAACTCCTCTTCTGAATGAGCAGCTATTACCAAATCATCGGCATACATAACGTGGTTGACCAATAGGGAGCCGTCCCTTGATCGCACCCGGGCGTCGATCAACCTCCCATTATATCTGTACCAAACGGAAATTCCCCCGGTACAGCTATTGAAGGCTTCACGAACTACGCAGTCGAAATAGATGTTAAATAATGTGGGAGCCAGAGGACATCCCTGTCGCACCCCAAGGTGTACAGGGAAAGGCTCCGACTCCCGGCCACGTAGTTTTACCCGGGCCCGCTCACCATCATGAAGGTCCTTAATGATCGTGAGCAGAGGGTCAGGGACTCCGAAAGCACGAAGAACAACCCAGAGCCCAGGCCTATTGATGGTATCATAGGCCTTGACCAGGTCAATAAAGCAGAGATGTAGGTCTTGTTGGAATTCCCTACACCTCTGCTGTAGCAGACGGACAGAAAATATGGCATCTGTGCAGGACCGCCCTTTCCTGAAACCGCATTGGGGCTCCGCAAGCCTCTCCTCAGCGTGCCTAGCAAGGCGATGTTGAATAATCCTTGCCAGGACCTTTCCCGGCACACTGAGGAGTGAGATGCCCCTGTAGTTGTTACAGTCTGTGCGGTCCCCCTTTTTAAAGAGGGGGACCACCAGGGCATCCTTCCACACACACACGTGCACACACAACACACACAGCTCAACGGGCGCGTGTGGGGGGTCACGTGGCCCATCGACAGAGACTTCCGCCGCTCGTGCGCGGTTCGATTCCAGCAGGCCGCCCCGGTTAACGCTGCGGGGGGAAATGTGACAGATCACGTGACGTCATTTGACAAGAGCACAGCATTTTGCGCGGCACTCCGGCTGTGTCGTTTATTTTTATTTAAACGACGCTGCAAATAGCTCAGTCGGGACTTACTGCACACGGCGACAATGACCCCCTGGTTGTGAATCGTGGCGCCTTCGTGATAGCACGTGCGCGACACGAATGGCGCGGATACCAAATTAGACTCAGGTTTGATTTGAAGCTTTCGTGACTGCAGGAATTACTCTTTGGTTCTTTCGGTAAAGTCACGTGGAAAGAAAATAAATTAAAAAAATAGAGTATGACGTTTCGATTGCAACACAAGCAACCGTCATCAGTTGCTTGTGATGCTATCGAAACGTCGTGCTTTATTATTTAATTAATTTTCTTTCTACGTGACTTTACGAAAGAACCAAAGAGTAGACTCAGATTCCTCGTTTGCTTACGTATCCCAGAGAAATCCGATGAGCTTACGAAGCTCTGTTTCACAGACGTAGAGGCACGGGGGTCACAAAGTTACAGCGGCAAGAAAACGCAAACACCGACAGGAGTCCAAACAAAACACGTTGCACCGCACCTGCACATCCATTTAGTTCGACCAATATTATCGAGCCACTGCGGTTCGATGGGACCACGTGGGCTGTTAGGTGAGCACCCATTACGACGGCGTCACAGCGGTGGCTGTGATCAGCACCACAGACACACGCGCACAAACACGCCAGCCTTCGCCTCTCCACTACCAACACTTTCATGCCACGTCAAATACTCCTCGGAGGTTTTTTTCATGCTAGAGGAGAGGGCTGATAATAAGTTCAAATACCACCGGTCTTATCTATGGCCCGGAGTCAAACACATATTACTAGGGGGGAGGAGGGAGCGAGGGGGAGGGAATTCCCGGACCGGGTCAAAACACGTTCCTTCGGAGTGGGCAGGTAGGAACATGGTTGGACAGCGCATTCGTGCACGACAGCCAGACAACTCATACCTGGTGGGCAGTGTGGAAGCTGTTACTACCTGTATAAGTGTAGTGTATCGTGTCGTGTATAGTGTAGTGTGTAGGTTAAACGTTGAGTTTTATAAGGGCACCACGGGGTGACCCACCCAGCCCCCTCCCATTACCCCCCTCCCTTAGGCCCCTCCCCTGACCAACCCCCCATATCCTGAGGCCCCTCCACCTGACCCCCCCTCCCTTAGGCCCCTCCTCTGAACCGCCCCCCCCCTCAGGCCCCTTTCATTGTTCCTACCTGTATAATCAAGACTGCTTTTGGCCTTGGGCGGTAATTGAACACGGCACAAGAGGTGGTGGATGAGCAGCACTGTGCCCGGCCGCCTTTGTCTCGCTAGTGGCGATGTTTACACACCACACCAGGTACTCATTTGAGGCTGACTCGACGTAGAGGAGTCCCAGGACCTGTTCATATACTCGTCACTAGTATTGGTCGTTACAGGGAATCAAACCCGGGTCGCCGAGTTCGTGAAGTCGTGCGTTAACCGCGACACTACCAAACCCCAGGGACAAATAAACAAACGCACACATGTTCTCACAAGCAACCCAACATTATGTACCAGCGTCAATGTGTGTCATTGCTTAGATCAGACAGGCATGTAGATTGCTCACAATTACTGATGACATGGGCAATAAATGTACGTGTATGTTTTATGAATCCCGTTGTGTTCTCTCTCCTGGCACCGTAGATCTTCATGCAGGTAGACGGAAGAAAAAAAAACACTGCCACGAGTCACTAATTGGCATGCCACCGACGTTTTATACAATGCTCCGCGTTTGATTTTTATATTTATATAATTATTAGGTGTGTGTCTGGCCCATCAGTTCTTACGTCTGTCTATAATGAGGTTGTAATGAGGACATTGGCTCTAAAAATAAGACGGCCATTTGCGACGACAGTTTGCTAAGATTTCATGAGGTTATTTTCACATTCACGTTTTTACTACCACCGGACTCTTAACGTGGACACTGTAGTGTTGTGTGCGAGAGGACTGAGCGTTAGGTGCGGGTGGGAGTGGTGGGGAGAGTGTGGTGGGGTGAGAGTGGTGGGGTGAGTGGTGGGGTGAGTGTGGTGGGGTGAGAGTGGTGGAGTGAGTGGTGGGATGAGAGTGGTGGGGTGAGTGGTGGGGTGAGTGGTGGGGTGAGTGGTGGGGTGATTGTAGTGGGGTGAGAGTGGTGGGGTGAGTGGTGGGGTGAGTGGTGGGCGGCCGTAGTATTGGCGATATTTCCATTTACTGAACAGTAATGTATAAAATCGATTCACGGTAATCATAACATCCGCTTAGCAACACGTTGTTGTAGTGTGACCACAATCAGTCATTTGATTTACCGTCAACATTTTTATTTCTGACAAAATATTTGTGCAAAAAAAATCTCACTCATAAGAGTAAGTAAATAAATTATCTATTATCCATTCAAATGTGTGCTTTGAAATATGATAGTTGGAGTAATTGATGGCATAGCAAGTAAATCACAGAATAATTTTCGTTATTCATGTAATTATTATCATATATTTTTGGTGTGTTGTAAAAGTGATATATTGCTATGATTTGAAAGACTTAGTACAGGCTTGTGTTGATTGAACTGGAGTCAAATAAAGCAGAGGTACAGTAAAGCATAAAATAGAGCGGGCGCTAAAATAAAACATTCAAAACTTACTTAAACTGACATCGCGATAACCATCGCCTTGTGAAATTCGATAGTGCAGTGGAGTATAAGGGGACAGAGAGGTGGATGGGGAGAGACAAGGATAACCTCATGGGGTTCCCGAACTGTGAAATTTCACAGTGTCTGGTGCATAAATAAACGAACAGCAAAGTCAGATCCACCCCCCCCTCTCTCTCTAACCATCGAATGCAATCATGACCGTTGCCTTTCCCACGGCAGCATCGGGGCAGCCCCTAGGCAGACCGTCACGGTGGCCGGGCCGGTTCGTGAAGGGGGCGGTAGTGTAGGGGTTAGCGCTACGCTGGGCTACGGACCTGGCGACCCGAGTTCGATTCCCGCTCGCGGCCAACACCGATGACGATTATCTGAAGCGGTCCTGGGCCTCCGCCAGGGTCGACTCGGCCTCAAATGAGTAACCTGGTGCCGTGCGTGAAAACATCGCCACGAGAGAGACAAAGGCGGCCGGGCGTGGTGCTGGCTAGCAGCACTTGCCCCAGCAGTCGTCTTGTTAAGGCTACACGGGGGATCTTTGTCTTTGATGGAGGAGGCTCACAACCCGAGACCGTTTCCCGTATCACTCTCACCACTCGCTCGCTCGCTTCGCAAATCACTCTCCTGCCATCTCTCTCTCTTGTTTTATTCCCCTCCGCCCCCCCTCCCCCAAGATCTCACAGCTTCGCTCGGCCCGCGAAGCGCACGAGCTCCGCTCTTCCAAGGCCTTCAAATCGTGCCAGCCCGCTGCTGTTCGCTTAGCGTATGTGGGGGAGAGCTTCGTAGGCCGTCGGATTCCTCCGGTGTGAATAAATGTTCTCATTCTGATGTCGTCCGTTTGATTGCGCAACTTACAGCGGCGATGTGGCAGGCTGAGCACATTCTAGAGGCGTACATTACGGCCCCACGTTCATTTTTATTCTTGTTCAAATCACAATGATAAAATATCAGCTACGTCCCTTTGGAAAACTAAGACTGAAGTGAAATTATATATTTTTTAAATCTATATAAAATTAATAAATGAATGAATCTTTAGGGGTGTGGATCAATGCGATGCATTAGCATTACACTTTCAACATCTTCACCATTTAATGACAAATTTATAATTTACGCAATCTAACCCCCCAGAAAAACCTCTATTTAGGATCTTCATCATCATCATCATCGCTACCATCATCGTCATCATCAGCAGCAGCAGCCATGGTCAAGTCCACTGCTGCATGAAATAACCCCAAACAACTCCACCCAGGTTATCCTCATGACATACGTTTGCTACCCCCACCACATTTCCCGTATCTTATGTTTATCTGGTATTGTTGAATTGATGTACCCAGCGGCAGCTCGTCGGCTGCTTCGTCTCGCTTGTTGTGTGTGAATAAACACATCTATAAACCTTGCAGCACAAGTTTAATTTATAAAAACGTTCTGTTTATATATTTTGTGCAGTTCTGCAGGTACTCGGTTCACACCGCTCTGATGAAAGAACCTGCGTCAAAGCGAATTTGAATGAAATGTCGCACCCTGGCCAGGCGTATTGGAGGAGGTCAGTATGCTAACACTTTACCCCACCTGATTATTTAGACTGCTTGATGGATAGAAACATGTTCGCACAACCACATCTTAACACAAGATGTGGTTGTGTAAACATGTTTTAACACGAAACATGTTTACACAAAACTTTACTTTTAGTATTTTTTTAGGTAAAGTCACGTAGGTAAAAAATAAAATAGATTAAAATGAAAATAACTAAATTAAATCCCGACGTTTCGGAAGCAACACAAGCCTCCGTCTTCAGGTGGAACCGCCACAGCAAAATTTCTGTAGTGAATGAAGAGAGCTGTTTATAGAACCGTGATTATATAGGGTAAGAGGGGAGGCGATTAGCTGATTAATAGTTAAGATAAGGGTAAGTGTAAGAGAAGTGAGGTAGCCTGGGCGAGCACAACATTGGGGTGCGGATATTAGGGAGGGTGAGTGTGGGGGCGTGGTGTGGGCTGAGAGGTCTTAACACAAAATATGTTCACACAACCACATCTTCCCGGCTACTGATTGTGTTCCCTTTCGTCAAGTGGCAGTTGTTTCTCCTTCCTTTATTTTTTGTTCGCAAAAACATTAGGTACTCGTGCTTCGTGCTGTTTTTTTTTATTTGTGTTGTCGACCGGTTCCATGTTCTTGTGTCGTTTGCAGTGCCGGACTAAGCGAGTGCGGGGCCTGTAGCATGATGTTATAACGGGGCCCTAAATAAAATAAAACACACATTAAAACACAAATGTTTAACTTGTACAGTCAAGCAATTGAGTTTTTCATTCATTTGCTATACAGCCAGATAATACGACACATCGCTAACCTTAAATACCCAGTCGTTCATAAAAGTCTAAGGCGGTATAGTACTATAGTAATAGAGCAAGTGCAGAATCACTGAACCGGAATTGATAGCTTGAAAGCATTTAGCGCGGGGCCCTTGAAAGTGCGGGGCCCGTAGCTACTACAACATGTAGTAGCTACTACAACATGTAGTAGCTACTACAACATGTTGTAGCTACTACATGTTGTAGCTACTACAACATGTAGCTACTTTTGCTACGAGGATGATCCGGCACTGGCTGTTTGTGTCGCGATCGATGGAATCTGGATAGTAGCTAACATCTGTGCCGTAGCAGGACCCACGTGAAAAATAGAGTCCAATCAACAACAGTTTTGTTGGCGCCTTTCCGGCTTAAACATTCATAAACTCTAAATCTCTCTCCGGTATTTATCAGCGTGATGTGTATGCGTGCGTGGCTGGAGAGTTGAGTTGTGAAACTTGGTGATGCGGTGTTTGTGAATTTCTTGCACAGTAGGCTTTCACTGAGGAAGCACACTTATTAGTAGTGAGTGCGTGTGTGTGTGGTATTTTAAAAGCCCTCAGCGGTTTATAACTCTGCACATGCATCATGTAAATCAGTCGAGATGAGACACTGGCAGCGCAGAGTCAAGTGCCAATACACTTTCAATAGCACTTCGCATAAATGAGAGTGTCTTATTTATTTATTTCCGATGCACCACTTATGAATGCACGAATGTTGGCTGCTATCAGTCAAAGCCAAGCTACTTTAGAGCAATGCGTGGTGAACGGATACTGGTACGTACTATGAAAGCTACCAGTATGTGTTTGGGAAGTAAAAATTGCGATTTTTATTTCCCCGTTTGTTTTCGGTTTTCAAATGCCATCGTCGATCGTAGCAGTAATAGCGCTGCCACGTAAACTCATCTTTACAGCCCCCCCCCCCCGCCATCCATGTTCGTAGTGGAATATTCCAAATTAAACGCAGCACATCGCCAGACTAACGTTGTATATTATTTCGGGTTAATCCAAAAGCGCCAGGGGGGGGATTTGGGGGGGGGGTTAGGTGATGGTTTGTCAAGTGTGAGATGACACACACCGACAGTGACACCTTGTGCGAGTGGAATATATATATAAAACACAGCATCTTTATAAAAGTGTTATGAGCCGACCTTCTCGAGCACTTTAACCTTGGCGTGCCTGTGCGTTGTTTTCTGGCCGTGCAGTAAAAAAAAATCGACGCCCGTGCAGTAGAAAAAAAACGCGACTTTTTTTTCACGCGTCCGTGTCTCGGCAAAACGAGAACCATTTCGGGCGAAATGCCAACGGCGCTTCAAATAAAAATACACCGAGGCCAGGCAGGTTCGGCGGTGGAGCGAGGGGATCACAGTCAGGGGGGTGGAAGAAAGATACCTCGGACTACGAATCGTGGTGGAGGAGTTGATGCGAACAATCATCCGTTGCGGGGGTCGATAGAGTGAGCACCACGTGTAGAATTTCTACCACTGGCTCAAAACTGTACGTATGTTGGAACTTTTATCGCACCGTATGTAGCGAACCGTGCAAACCGGAGGTGCGGGGTAACAGACAGCAAACTAAACACAAAAGGCACCCTCTAAAGAGATTCGTTAACAATCCAGATTTACCATTGCAAAAACTCCAGTGGCGTCTTAATATCGGAAGGAAGAGCGTTCCAGACGGCCGCGGTAGCGCATCCGAAAGCGCGGCGATGCGCGAACCGTCGTCGTTCGACGGCTCGCCAAAAAGCCTCCCACTCCGAGGCTGAGCCGAGTCTTTGCGCGTTGGCACAGGAGGTTGGGTTAACGCGCCGGCGTTGGCACGCGGTTGGAAGCGTTGGTGCGGTGCTGGCCACAACGTATGGTGCTGGCCACAACGTATGGTGCTGGCCACAACG
>CM025673.2:7476956-7496987 GCA_014621495.2 Entosphenus tridentatus
TTTCCCTTCTACGTGACTTTACCGAAAGAACCAAGAAGATGAATCCCTGAAGTCACGAAAGCTTTAAATCGAAATTTTATTGTTTTATTTTATTATTTTATTATGTCCATTCTACGTGACTTTACCGAAAGAAACAAGAAGATGAATCCCTGCAGTCACGAAAGCTTTAAATCGAAAGATTAATAAGCTTCAACTGCCCCACGTCACTCGCGTTCCGTCTCGCCAGGCTGACATTCTAAACGGGGCCACCTCGATCGCTTTCCACTGCAGCACGTGCTCGCCGCACAGTCGCGGGAGTAATTGCCCAGATTGCATGCCAACCCCCCCCCCCCCCCCCCCCCCCCCCCCCCCCCCCCCCCCCCCCCCCCCCCCCCCCCCCCCCCCCCCCCCCCCCCCCCCCTCGATCGTGGGCTTGCTCTTCCAAAACGGTTCAACCGGGCAAGTGTTCAGCCGCGGTTCATCGCGCATGTAAATGTCCAGAGCGCATGGGTGTGGGTAAGAAAAGGACGTGTATCGGAAAACCACTAAATCGACGGGCGCCGGTCGATAGGACGGGAAAAAAGTCTCCGAATGCAAGCGAGCGGGCGAGTCCCTGGAGAGGGAGGGAGAGGGGGGGGGTGAATCGACGCGAATTGATTGCAGGTTGCGCTCGCAAAAGGAAAATGTGCAACATTCGATGCTTGCTGGTCGCCTCGCCTCTTTTGTTGTTGTTGTTGTTGATTTTTCTCTCTCTTCCTCTCTCTTTCTCGCAGCACGGCGTCCCGTGATTGTCTCCTGTTGCCGGCGTTCACGCGAGCGTTATCAACGCGGGAAACGTCAGAGAATGGCGACATTTTGCAGCGGTTACGGAACGTGTATTTGCTACGACATTTTTGTTCTGCCTTGCTCCTCTTCAGCTCGATTCCTATTGTGCTATAACGAAATGGCCGTTGTCTAAAATATGACCCGTGATATATATATTTTTTTTCCTTTGAAGGCCACAGAGTGTTATTGACGAAATGCTGAGGTTTTATTGTTGTTGTTGCGAATTGCGCTTCTGCAGCGCCACCAACGATGGAAGGGTCATCAAGTATAACACGTTGGCTTTCGCGACCAATATTATTCGTAATAAAGGATTTTTGGGTTAATAGTGTGCTGTAGGAGTGCTGGCATTCGCAACAATCACTTGCAACTAAACTATAAGATAAAAACTAAACCATTTTGATTTCATCAGGTAAGTCCCACTGACCTATATGGCTCTTTTTCGGAAGCTAATTGGCCGCAAATGATCGCTGAGCGAAGTGGCTTTCACTTGGAAATGTGTAGCAGCCGAATACCCGAAACGCATGTTTCTAAATGTGGAGGAGCAAAATCCACGGGGGAGAAGACGCAGAACTCCACATATTCAACCGGCGTCATGGTCGGATATCGAACCCACGACATCCTGTACACCATGCGAGGTAGTTAACATCTCTCCACCGTGGCACCCGAGCGGTGCATCACCCTGTGCTGGATAACTGTACAAATGAATTCTAGATTTGAAGCTTTCGTGACTGCAAGGATTCATACTCTTTGGTTTTTTCGGTGAAGTCACGTAGGTAAAAAATAAAATAAATGAAAACAACTCAATTAAATCGCGACGTTTCCATTGCAACACAAGCAATCGTCATCAGGTGTGACAACCACAGCAAGAAAATGTATTACTGCTGTGGTTGTTACACCTGATGATGATTGCTTGTGTAGCAATAGAAACGTCGTAATTAAATGTAGTTGTTTTCATTTATTTTATTTTTTACTTACGTGAGTTTACCGAAAAAACCAAAGAGTATGTACAAATAAACTTCTTCAATCCCTTCATTGCCCCTCCTTGTCCCCACTCCAGAGCCCAACTTCTAATGCCCTGCACTAAGTTGCCCTGTGTATGTTGAACTTCTCTCGCACCGTACGTAGCCAACCGCCCCTTTGCAGGGCGACCTAACATGAAGCCCAAAAAATAAATGCCTCGTGCTGGAATTTGCCTAGTCAAGTGGAAAAAACTCAATTGCACCAGATCTGTTTTTTATTGACATCGTGGTCATTGGTGACCAGGCCGAAACCAGCTGACTCCACTTATTACTAACCGGGTGGCTGGCTGACAATCGAATCGAGGGTATGAGCTGTGCCAGCTCAGCAATCTGACAATAGTATTAGCCCCCCCGGCCTCCCCGCCACTCCCCCCCCCCCCCCCCCCGGAACCATCTGACAACCTTGAATGTTAACATATTTGACTTAATTTCATTGAAATTCGCTGCGATGTTCGCAAAAATGCCTTAAAGGCATAAATTAAGTCTTCGCTGCAAATCGCATTGTTTAAGCACACTTCCCCTCGACAGCCGTCTCACGTCCCGAGACTCAAATACCTTTCCGGAAGGAAACACGCCGCAACACATTGTCTGCACACCACCGCCCCCCGCCCCTCTGGTCAATCCACTGCTGGATGACGGCCTCAGGCAGGCCATCGGGGTGATTTCACCATGCTCCACCGCGCCGAGACGCAGAGGAGCGTAGAAGCACAGTACAGTGGTCGGCTACGTACGGTGCGAAAGAAGTTCAACGTAGATACATACCGCAATGGATATCGCTGTGCTGACCATCACGTGACCCAACTGACATGTGCGATGGTCGCTCCATTCAAGTACTATCCAGGCTTAGCGCTGCTTAGCTTCTGGGATCTCATTTTGCACGTTAACCATTGGCTAGCGTTATAAATCAACCGCACCACCCAAGTAAACTACGAGACCAATCGCCAGGAACTGTGTGCATGACCTGGCACTGCACAAGACTGTTACCTTTGTCAATTTGGCGTCAGAAGTGGCGGCGAATCGTTGTAAACTTTGATTGCTGAATTGTTCCGGGTGTGAATTTCTGTTTTGATGTAACGCGAGAACACAGTGGGCAAATAGAATCCTCGAGCAAACCCACTTCAATGTGGCACTCTCCAGCTTAAGCTCTCCCACAGATCTCTGGGCCTTTCCTGGATCAAAAGTCAATTCCTCACTCATTTGCCCGGCGCTCAATAAGCCGTCGCCGCCGCGATGCCTTAAAGCCTCGGCACACCGGAAGAAATGCCCTTCCTGGCTTAGAGAGCCAAACTAAAAGCTGCCCGATGAAATAAAATGACAAGTCATGTTGCGCGCGTCCGATACGAATCAGAGGGCGCAAAGCGCCGCAGTTAAGCACATTGAATTTGCCAGCTGTCAATGGTGCAGCGCTGAGATGGATTTTGAGCGGTGTGGCTGAGAACTCGCCGGCTGGAGGCTGAACGGGAGATATCAAAGAAATTCGCAGCGGTGAGCCGTCGGGCGGCTGTTTCACGACTCGACCCCCCCCCCCCACCCCAGTAATGAATGTCTCTCAATTAAAGCTGCGTTTCAAAGGCTCGTAATGATCATCGCTAACGATGGTTGCGGCCGCCCTAACGAGCTTCATCAACAAAAATACGGTCACTTTGTGACAATTAGTGATAATTATAATTCGTTATATATTTTAGTCTCGCCGAGGCACGGGAAAGCACAGGACATCTGGGAGGCAGCCAGAACTGGCGTTAGCAAGCAATTTCCCAAGCTCTGCGGTCCTACATTGGGATGTTCTGCCAATTCCATTGATGAGTGTTTATACATATACATGTCATTTGAAGGACATTCAACATTCGAAAACAATGTTGAACCTCACAATGACCTCATCCATTTCCATATACAGACAGCAAAAACGAGGTTTTACTTCTAGTTATCATATTTAAGTTTTACATAAACAGCTTGTTGTGAATCCACTGTTGAATGAGGGTCTCCCCAACCCTGCGTTGTTCGTGATATGTGTTTGACCATACTTCACCATTCTCGCAAGGGCGGGTTGGTGAAGTGGTGTGCCCAGAGTTGATCTTATACAATCCACATTATCAGTAAACCAAGGAATGCTTTCCCCATACAGTGCGACACAAATACGTAACTACATACACTGTAATAATACTAACAATCATAATTTTCGAACCCTTTTCAGTCCATGGGCTGGAGCAGAAATTGCTATCACTTAAGATAGAATTCATCTTAGTCGTAACTATTTATGTATACAGAAAATGTCAGTGAATTACTTGATAACCCACTCATTTCAAATGGTTATCGCATGATTCACTGTCGCTGGCCATACAAAGGAATTGGACCGGCAAAAGTTCTTCCACGGCAGGTGGTACCGACAAGTGGCATTGCTGGTGTGTGCCCATCGACGATTGGTCAATCCACTACTCTCGAACGCTGGCCAGGAGTCGATCGATTAACGCAATGGCCAGCACCATTGCTCGTCTGCCTTTGTCGCTCCAGCGCTAAAGTTTACTACACACTGCGCCAGATGCTCATTTGGAGGCTGAGTCGACCCAGGGGAGCCCCAGAGAACCGGTTCTGAAATTCCTCGACGATTTTTGCCGCGAGCGTGAATCACACTCAGGTCACGTGGTTCAAAATGCGGTGCGCTAACCACTGCGCCACCATTCTCGCACCCCCCCCCCCCCCCCAATATTTGGGCAATGTTCGTGAATAACTGATTTGTACATTTAAAAAAATGCATTTGAACCGTTTGTCGGCCTGATTGACACACGCACGCCCCTGTCTTGAATTAAATTAAAAGCTTCAGTTGCACGTCGCGTGCCGTGAAAACTGTGGGACTACTGCTTGCGGGGCGTTGTCTCGGTGTGGTCTGGGACTGTTTTTTCGTTGTTGTTGTTTTACTGCCTTGCCCATTATGGACCAATCAGACTTTAATATAACGATTGTGTTTCATTATTTACTTTATTTAGTGACCCGCTTACCCTTTGCTCGACTTTGCACTCCGATCGTTCGCTGCACTGTTTGACGTTGTACCCCGATGTCCCCCCGCCCCCCCACATTGGACTTCCGTGTGATGGAGACCTATCGGATTCCTCCTCCAGTCAAAATAAAGATTCCAAATCCCGTGCGCGCGCGCAGGTGATCGGTAAGGACTTTTTGTGTGTGTTTTGTGTGTGTGTGTTGTTGTCGCCGTTTCGCGTTCACTTTCACGCGCAGTAATTTCAACGGCGCTTTCGTTTCATTCATTCCCCAGAATCGTCGCCGTGGAATGGCCGCTGGACATCTCCGGCGAACGAGCCGGCCGTGGCGAGCGAGTGGACGAGCGCAAACTCCCACCACCACCACCACCCACCACCACCACCACCCACCACCACCACCACCCACCACCACCACCACCCACCACCACCCACCACCACCACCACCCACCACCCACTCTCCCTTCCCATTGTAGCGGTGCGCAGTGCAACATCCCCCCGGCATCTCTTGATCTTGTAGAGGTGCAGGAATGTAACCTCCAGCTCACCCCGCCGTCGTCAATACGCTGCTGGCTGTCGCCTGATGCAGCTGGTTGTAATTACTGGCGAAACGTCGTACTCAGATTGTAAATGTCGTGGCTTGGCTCTCCAACACGCCACTGTGCTGAACTAGTATACTCACTACACTATACACTACACTATACACTACACTTATACACTGCACTATACACTAGTGCTGTACTGTGACGAATTGGCCACGTTCTGTTCACGTGACAACCCTTACTAGTTGACTGTGTCGGGTGGTGGCAGGTTTAACGACACATTTATATATTTACGAAATCTAACACAAAAAACACTCTATTATGGATGATATTGGTCGCGAAAGCCTACGATGTGTTAATGCACCGGGTAATAGCTTCTTCACCTTGTGTCGGCTGTGAGGATTTCTGTACGTCCATGCTGGGACCAGTGCGGGTTCGTGGAGAGGGTGGCCCAGGAACTGGTTCAGATAGCACTCGCAACAGATTCAACTGTTCAACTATTTGTTTTCTACTTTAACCAGGTAAGGCCCCGCGGAGCTATGTAGTTATTTTTTTCAGAAGCGACCTGGCCACAAATGATAGGTCCGTGGCTTAACCGTCTGGAAATGTACAGCAGCCAAACGCTCTAAACGCATGTTGATTCTAAATGTGAAAAACCGGAGCACCCGGAGAAAGAGACACGCAAACTCCAACTATGCAACAGGCGTCAGAGTCCGGGTCGAACCCACGGCCTCCTGTATACCAGGCAAGGGAGTTAACATCTCCAACTGAGGTTCCCCCAAGTGTAATTTGCCTCGCATGCAGTGCGATACAAAGATCTGTCAGAAAGCGACCAACGCTTGAATCTGGTTACTAATATATATATACACAAAATAATAGAATAACAACAAGATTTATCCTTTTATTAACCATCTAATGTGAACTCGGGTCTCGAAATATTATTTTTCGGCAATAAATGAAGTCTTGATGATAATCTGAAGGTTAAAATCTGCATCACTTATCCCTACACTAAACCACGTTTACAGAAACACACCGAGAGACGCTCTCCTAGGAACCGCCGCACACATAACAGCCCCTTGTGTCCATCCACAGCTCTTACACAAGGGCCTGCACTCGCCTCGCGGCTCACGCTTGTTTGTTTGACCATACTTCACCAGGCTCGTGTCAGTGCGGGTCAGCAGCGGTGGCGTAAACATGTTTAGCGAGCTACACCACAAACCCGGCGAGCCGAGTTCGATTTCCGCTCACGGTCAACGCCGGTAACGATAATCTGAACCGGTCCTGGGGCTCCCCCAGGTCGACTCAGCCTTAAATTAGTACCTCGTGCGGTGCGTATAAAACATCGCCACTCGGGAGACAAAGGCGGCCGGGCGTGGTGCTGGCCACCCACCCCCTCGTGTGCAGTGCCGGCCCTCATAGGCGCTCGCTGACGGCACTTGCCCCAACTGTCTCTTGAAGCCATACGGGCGATTTTTATCTTTGTGTTGGTGACCGCAGAGAGTGTAGGTGTGGGAGCGTAGAAGTACATTGCCACGGTGTAATTGTGCTGCCCTGCCCCCTCCTCTGGTGCCCACATCATCGTACGCCCCAGAGAAGCCCGCCTACAGCATCCATGTGTAATATGAGAATATATCCGTCTCACTGACGTATCACAACTTGTCATGGTGATTGGCTCTGCCGGTCCTGGTTTACACCCAATGGGGGGAAGCCTGGGGGCATGGCCCTGACGTGATGGAAAGGTGACCGCTATGGGGATTGGGTCTGCTGGCTTTGGCCTCAGCCAATGGGGAGATGAGTCAGGGGCGTGGTCTCGGGAGCTGACGAGGGAGCCTGGAAGATTCGATGCAGGCTAACGAGGATTGGCTGAAGCGTACCACGTGACCTGGGTATTAAATAGGGAGGGAAACGAACGACACGTGGTCAGAACGGGAACGAACGGAGGACGCGTGGCTCCGAGTTGCCACGTGGCAGTGCGTCTCTCTCGGTCTATCTGTCCCCTTCACGTTGCCTATCAGCAGCGTGAAGTAACTGTAACCTAAAGTGAATAAAAGACGGATTCCAGAAGTCGTCTCAACGAGCTTTATTACACATGGAATACGGACGACCCCTGCATCCACTGTGCTCATTCCGAGACCTGACGAGATTGGGTGCATTCCCGGTGATTTGCTCTTCCGTCCTCCCCAATATTTAGCCTCTGGCCATAAAGCCATCTCGGGCATGAGAAGAAACAAAATTCCACCACCGTCTGGTAGGCAGGAGGATGAAAGCGACAATGTGTTGTAGTCGTATCAACACCGTTGTTGGCCTGGAAGACGTCTTCACCTCGACACACGTCACTATTTTTTAATGAAATACCCTCGTGCGTGCGCGTGTTTATTTATTTAGAGGTGCCTCTCTCACCCTTCTGGTGTGAACGAAATGAGTGACGTTTCCTTCGAGGGACGTGTTCTGTGGGCACCTAACATAGGAATGTGGACTTTCACCAACAGCTCAGAGCAGCCAATGGAAATGATCACCGACCAGTGTTGCGTTGAGCATGGAGTAAAGCTTGGCTATTTGATGATGAAAATCCTAATTATTTGGTTCGATTACTCAACTAAACTGTGTGCTGCTGGACGGTGATGAGCAGGGCTTGGTGACATCTCCAGCATATTAGCCGCGTCACACTGGTCGTGGCTTACAGGGGATGGGGGTGTTTCCCACCTTCAGAAGTTGGTATATCAGGGTAGCAGCCACTTTTAAAAAGGCCAGAGTAATTGCCCACAAACGAGTAGTCGATTACACTGGTCAACAAAAAAACACTTTTTTCTGGTCTGGACTTTTGCAGCTGTTTTAGACTAATTTTAAGGTGCTGATTCCAAATCTGATCTCAAATTTGCTCTATCACATCTCATTTTTATGCTATCGGCATACCCCATTTTCATTGATTTTACCCGAAATGAACTCTGTCACTTATGATTGCAAGTTGTTGCGAGTCAGTGACTGCTTTAGTGTTAAAATATGGTGCTGTATTTTTAGGATAGTGTGATTATAATAACATTTTATATAGATATCTACATTTTTTTTATATTTTTCTTCTGCAGTTTTTATTGAAAATGCAATATTTGGTATCTCAAAAACCTGATGTGATAGACAAAAACTGATGCCAGATTTGGAATCAGCACCCCAAAATTACAAAACCGTTGGAATACCTTATGCCAGAAAAAGTGTGTTGACCAGTGTTATCATTTGTATAAATTGCCTAAAACGTACAGCCCGTTTTGTCAATCCAATAAACACAAACAAAAACGTAATCGACTGACAGTCCCAGCTCCAGCATGGACACCAGCTGGGCTTGACTTTCACTTTAAATCCAGGATAGGTTGCCGCAGGTAAATCACGGTCGGTTGTGCTGGCGTTTGACGCGAGGCGTCTCCTGGACACACGTGCACACACACAGAGAGGTCCTCTTCCATGCACACAGCCGGGCCGCGTACTGCCTGACGCACAAAGCCCATCGCACTCGTGCGGAGCTGGCCCTGCAAGTGGCTTAATCAGCCTAATTGACGCATTTCACCTTGCAAGGTCAGGCCAAAGGCCACTTAAGTGGCATACTTTACAGCAGTTCCATTATGCCTTGTTACTCAATAATCTACAGCCCAGTACCACTAAAAGCTTTTTGCCAATAAAAGGCAGTGAGGACATGGGAGAGGGTAGAGTAAAAAAAAGATTGACTAGGAATATAAATTAATAAGTGCATTGGGAAGGAAATGTGTGGCACTTTCCCCCGTTCCGTGTTTTATTTCTTGTCAAAGGGGAATATTAATGCGACGCTTTTTTTTTTGCACGGCCCGCCAATGAAGCAGCAATCTTAATATTAACAGGCATGTTTAGAGGGTGGGAAGAAAAAAAAGCACAAACATCAAATACACTTTTTTTATCATAAACTGAAGGGCCGCTTTGTGATACAAAAAATAAAATGTTCTGTACTTCGCGAGGGATCGGTCCTTCCTGCTTTAGTCCTTCCTGGGCGCCGTCCGTGGCAAGATGTTAACTCCCTCGCCTGGTGTACAGGAGATTAATGGGTTCGATCCTGACCCTGACGGCGCCTGCTGTAAATTTGGAGTTTCCATGTTCTTCCCCTGGTCGCGTGGATTTTTATCGGGGTCCTCCACATTGAGAAACTCGTGTTTAAAGTATTTAGGCTGCTATATAAATGTCCACGCGACGAGCCACGCCGTTGGGCTATCATTTGTGGCCAGGTCGCTTCTGAAAAAGAGCTGTGCAGCTCAGCGGAGCCTTGCACCTGGGAAATTTCGAAACAAAATTAAGTGTGTTCAGCACGGGAAAGCAGAGGCAATGTCTTTGCAAATGACGTGCAGACGACGTCATCACGCGTCCGTGTGACCACAAAATAATCTCGTCGAATCACACACTGGGCAGAGCACTTGACTCTCAGTCAGAATTCGTTGAGTTTAACTCCCGTTTGGGGTAAAACTCAGCCCATTGTCCTTCCAGATCAAGATGTCACCATGGCCAAGCCGTTGATGCCACCACACCTTGCTACGTTCTACCGCCCGTCAGATCTTGCAGCTGCTTCACCGTAGACACGCAGCTACTTTCAAGATCTGCCCTGACAGTATCCCACCACATGCCCTGAGGCTCATACAGAGACCAATAGACCCACACAGAGACCCATATACTCACACAGAGGCACACAATGACTCACACAGAGGCCCATACAATCACAGAGAGACACACATACACTAATACAAAGACACCCGGACTCACACAGAGACCCATACATGCTATTAGAAACCCATACACTCACACAGAAACCCATAGACTCACGCAGAGACACCCATAGACTCACACAGAGACACCCATACACTTACACAGAAAAACCCATAGACTCACACAGAGACACCCATACACTCACACAGAGACCCATAGACTCACACAGATACACCCATACACTTACACAGAAACGCCCATAGACTCACACAGAGGACCCATAAACTCACACACAGACACCCATACACCCACAGAAAGAAACCCATACACTCAAACAGAGACCCATACACTTACACACAGACACCCATACACCCACACAGAGACACCCATAGACTCACACAGAGACACCCATAGACTCACACAGATACACCCATACACTTAAACAGAAACACCCATATATTCATACAGAGACCCATACACTCACACACAGACACCCATAGATTCATACAGAGACCCATACACTCACACAGAGGACCCATACACTCACACAGAGACACCCATAGACTCACACAGAGACCCATAGAGACTGCACTGACAGTCTCCTACCGCCGTCTGCTCTGAGGTCTCTTCCTCGGTCGCTGGACGCGTGGAGGCCGCTCCAGTGCCGGTCTCGGCCATAAACCCCCCGCCTCCCCCATCCTGAACACACGGCGCCCATGACGCACACGGCACGCATGACGCACACGGCACGCACAACACTCACGGCACGCATGACGCACATGACGCACACGGCACGCATGACGCACACGGCACGTTTCGATTCATGATCGAACGGCGGGCCAGATCGCCGCGCGAGTAAAATGTGTGTCGTGCACCCTCCTCCACCCGACTCGGGCGATCCATAAAGCCGTCGTCACTGGGTGGAACAAACGCGTGAAATTACGATTGCTTCAGCAGCACAAGCACGTGTGCTTATATCCAAAGAGTGCTTGAATGAGTAGTTGCCTTTTGGCTGCCCGCTCCCGCCACCGGCGTGTGTTGATCAAAGCAGAACTGTGCTTATATGAGGCGTGCTTATATCCAGCTGCTGCTGCTGCATCACCGACATGTCAATGTGGTCCATTACAAGCGAGCACTGCGCCGCTTTTAGGTGCGGCGAAGTGTGAAGATTGCCAATAAAACAAACCGGCTCGCTTGTCAACAGGTTGCATGCAGCATAATGGTGCTGTCTCGTATATAGATATTCAATAACACAAGTCGAGTTTTCTTGTGAACAAGCTGTGTACAGCTTAATGGTGTTACCGTGTTCCTTTACAACGCGTGGATGTGTGTGTGTGTGAATGTATGTGTGTGTGAATGTATGTGTGTGTTGTGTATGTACGTGTGTTAGTGGAGAGCGGTGGTGGAGCGGTTAGCACACTGCGTTACGAACCCGAAAACCCGGGTTCGATTACCTCTCACGGGCAATACCGGTGCTGTCGCCTGATGAAGCTAGTTGTCATTACTGGTGAAACGTCGTACTCAGATTGTACGTGTTGTGGCTTGGCTCTCCAACACACCGGTGTTGCTGTACTAGTGACTAATTGGCACGTTCCGTTTACGTGACAACCCTTACTCGTTGACTGTGTCGGGTGGTGGCGGGTTTTAACGACACATTTATATATTTAGGCCACCTAACACAAAAATAACTCTATTATGGATAACAGCTATTGCTGGAGAACTTTAATTATTCTTACGATCTTACATATGTTTTGTCCATGAATAAAATATTGAATTTAGAAAAACTTGCAATCGATAATCGTGCTATGAAAGTTTATTTTTGGGGTTAGATCGCGTACACATCTGTCGTTAACCCACCGCGACACACTCACAACGGACGCGCTCTAACTCGATAACAAAAACAATAACAACAAAACACGCCAAACTCTAGTTATGGAAACTATTGCCCGCGAAAGCCTCCCGCGTGTTTAGAAGTGACGATCACGACTCGTTCCGACGTCTGCCTCGACTGCCGTGGATGCCACAGCTGCACGCTCGAATCACCCGATCCGCGGCAAACTCTGCCGACGGCAAATCAACAACAACAACAGCAACAAAAATACAATCCGCTTAAAAGGCGAGGGCGTGCTGCAAAATGCATCGCGGCGCATTTCAGTGAACTCCTTTTATTCTTCGATTTAAAGCTTTCATAACTGCAGGGATTCATCTTCTTGGTTCTTTCGGTAAAGTCACGTAGAATGGAAATAATAAAATAATAAAAATAAAACATAATAAAATAATTCTCACGACATTTCGGCCACAACGCAAGCAGCCGTCCTCAGGTGGAGAACAGGTCTCCTTTTATTATCTTTTTCTTCCGGAGATCTCAACCAAAGGCAGTGCCGGATTAAGCTAGTGCGGGGCCTGTAGTATATGTTATAAAGGGGGCATGAATAAAAAAAACACGTCAATATTAAAACACAATTTTTATTATTATTCTTGTGATCTTTAATTGTCGTTACCTATCCTAAATATTGTATTTTTTCATTTGCCATACAGCCAGATAATACGACAACCGCTAACCTTAAACACCCAGTCGTTCGTAAAAGTTGAAGGCGGTATAGTACTATAGAAATAGAGCAAGTGCAGAATCACTGAACCGGAATTGATAGCTTGAAAGCATTTAGCGCGGGGCCCTTGAAAGTGAGGGGCCCGCATCATGTGATACTTGTGCTACTGGGATAATCCGGCACTGAGCAATGAACGACGCCATCAAAAAAGAAAGGCAAGGTGGTGGTGGTGGAGGTGGTGGGGGTGGTGGAGGTCGTGGTGGTGGGGGTAATGCTGGTGGGGGTGGTGGTGGGGGTGGTGGAGGTGGTGGTGGTGAGGGTTTGCCTGCATCCACAACCCGGCCAGCCAGGCACCGGTGGGTTGTCTTGGCGAAATTAACAGCCTGCACTTTGGTAATAAATCGTCTCCGTCACACCGTGTAAGCCCCCTTTCTCTCCCCGACGCGCTCCGATCGCAGTCGTCTCGAGCTGCATCATCCATTAGGGAATGCTTACCTAGGCAGCGCTAACCTGAGCCACAGGCGAACCGCGTTGTTGCCGAAGTGGCATGGCCAACCTATGCTCGTGACGGAAGTTTACGTGAAGAGACAAAGGCAAAGGTCCCCCGTGTAGACCGCAGGGGCAAAGTGCTATTGGCGAGCACCCGTGAAGGCCGGTTGGATGTGGCCAACGCCATGCCCAGCCGCCTTTGTCTCTTCAGTACGCCCTTTCATTCAGGACAACGCTTTCATTCAGGACGCCCTTTCATTCCGGACACGCACGCCCTGCTAACCGGCGAATGTGAGTCATGAGCTTTGCCGGTCCCCACTAGGGGAACTTTGGGCCGAGATGTTTTTGTTGTTGTAAACGCACGCTACATCACCTTCATTAGGGATAAGTGAATGGTGCGGCGTTGGACACTTTAGTTTACGAGCTTATTGTAGCGCAGCGGTATTTTGCAAATGCACTAAAATCTAAATTTGTACAAAATTACGAGAGAAAAAAAACACCTATCATCATTACAAATTGCACTCTAAAGCATATTGCAGAAATGTAACAGTGCTCAATGATCGCAATTGAGATTTTATTCAAGATTAATCACTAATTATTATTCGTTGTAATTATTATCATACTGTATCTACCTATATAGCTATTTTTATATATATAATATGTAAGAGTCAAAGACAAGAAGTGATTTCCTGCACGAAATGAGCATTGATGCATTGCTCATCTCCAAGTTACAGACCTGAGCCAATGGTGGACATTCCCCATTTCTATTGTGGGAGAGAGACTATCCATCAGACAACCACGATTGACTCAGCTTAAAAGCGGTACTCATTTTAATCATCCCTCAGGGATGATGGGCCGAGTCAACTTCCCCCACCAGGATTTGAACTCGCAACCTTCCGATTGCGAACCGCTCGCCCTCCGACCGCTGGACCACGTGACCAGATTATATATACGTGTAATAATTAAGATCACAAAATATAATGACATTAGAACAATAAATATTGAGTATTAATATACAGGTTAATTAAATTGTTAAATATTCGTGATTAAGTTAATCTTTGTACGATTTCAAGCGTGTATCTAATTACCGTGACCTTCCAGACCACTGTACAAGCAGTGGAGGGAAATTTTATATCAACAACAAAAAACAAGCAATGGAGTGTATAGGTACGGCCCTGCAATTCATTGCTCATACCACTGCTGACAGAAGGGCTTCTACTCCTATAGATGAGGCCTCTACTCCTATAGATAACGGTCTCTACTCCTATAAAAAAGGGCCTCTAATCCTATAGATGGCGCCTCTACTCATATAGATAAGGGCCTATAATCCTATAGATAAGGGCCTCTAATCCTATAGATAACGGTCTTTACTCCTATAGATAAGGTCCTCTACTCCTATAGATAAGGGCCTCTACTACTATAAATAAGGGACTCTAATCCTATAGATGAGGGCTCTAATCCTAATGATGAGAGCCTCTACTCCTATAGATAAGGGCCTCTAATCCTATAGATGAGGGCCTCTAATCCTATAGATGGCGCCTCTACTCATATAGATAAGGGCCTCTACTCCTATAAATAAGGGCTTATAATCCTATAGATAAGGGCTTCTACTCC
This sequence comes from Entosphenus tridentatus, assembly GCA_014621495.2. Classification (NCBI taxonomy): domain Eukaryota; kingdom Metazoa; phylum Chordata; class Hyperoartia; order Petromyzontiformes; family Petromyzontidae; genus Entosphenus; species Entosphenus tridentatus. The sequence continues at coordinate 7,491,674 of CM025673.2, forward strand.
TATAGATAAGGCATCTAATCCTATATATGAGGCCTCTACTCCTACAGATAAGGGTTTCTAATCCTATAGATAAGGGTTTCTACTATTTATAAGGGCGTGTACTTCAAATGATAAGGATCTCTCTACTCCCATGTAAGTATATTGGCCTGCTCTTCCACGCTGGCCAGATATCTTAGAAGAGGTGGGAGTAGCCACACTTAGTATATCCCATCACACGTGGCCTTCCATTCTACTAACTGTGGTGTAGCCATTTATATTGCTTGGTGGATAGAGGCAGCAATGGGGATTTAATAAACTGAGATTGAACTGGTGACCTCGGGGGTTTTAAAAATCAGCGTGCTAGCCATTACACAAGGGCAGGATCCCTACAATAAACGGTAGAATACTTTATTTATATATTGAAATTAATCAGAAAATCATAATCATGGTAACGGTACAAAGACATATTGCTGACCCCCACTTCCTCGCTTGTTCGGAGAGCCTCTAGAAACATTTTTAAGGAGCAACGATTTCCAAAATAACTTCATGTTTTGCCTATAGATAATAATCGTTCACGCTCGTAATGCACCGCAGCAACGGCATTTCGTCGCTCTCGCTCACGGAGAGAGAATGATGAGTCAATAGGCGCGAGGGCGAACCACAGATGAGCGAGGAAGGGCAGCCACACTGTGAGCCAGTGTCAAATTCCTCGCCCCAGATCTGCGGTCCTTTATATATTAAGTTGATGTCGGCCTATTAACGAGTGCTTACATCAGAGAGGACATCCACACAAGCGAAGGGGCAACACTCCATCCCCGTGCAGATGGTAACAGATGGCGATTAGTCTACTTGCTGTACCGCCTCCTCCTGGCGAGCCGGGGTATGGGACCTCTTTGACATCAACGGGAAGGGAGTTCCACAGTATTTCTGTGTGACCACATCAACCCTTGCTGCCTCCACACTGCTCGATAACATGCGTGCGTCAACAGACAAGTCTGTAATCGCGTGCGTGTGTGTGCGACGAATACCTGTGGGGAGTGGTGGTGTAGCGGTTAGCATGCTAAGCTACGAACCAACACCGGTGACGATTATCTGAACCGGTCTTGGGCCTCCCCTAGGTCGACTCAGCCTAAAAAAACAGCCTAAAAAATGAGAACCTGGTGCGATATGTAAACATCGTCACTAGGGAGACAAAGGCGGCCGGGCGTGGTGTTGGCCACCCACCCCCTCTTGTGCTGTGCCGGCCTTCATAGGTGCTCGCTAACAGCACTTGCCCCACAGTTTGTTAAGGCCAAACGGGGGATTTTTGTCTTTGTGACGAATACCGAATCACCGACTAACTTTGCCCCATTATACAATTCGTTCTCTCGGCGCGGCAGTTGAAAAAATGGTGGAAAGTGTCTTTAATCCAAACCCCCCTACCCCCCACCTGTGTCCACCCAGCAGTACAATTCGAAGGGAATGACGTGATCCGATGGGCTTTTTTGCAAATGCTGAAAATGTGAAAGGATCGCTGACTTTGACTCTCATTTGTATGAATGTACACTTGACGTTATACGTATTGTCAAGCTGTCACAGGGCAGTTCCATGATTTTTGGGGAGGTACATTTTAGGCAATTTAAAGATGTGGTTAACCATTAGGATAATCATCAAGTGGACATGTACGTCAAGCAAATTGAGGATTCATTCAAATATAAATTATTTGTCCAGCTATCCTGAAAATGCTCGTTAATTATGCCGGGAAAGGTGGTGATGGTACAATCTGTTTTATGTATTTGTCAAACCATTGATTAATTCTAAAAACAAACTGCCATACATATATATAACTATATATAATTACCTTGAGTACAATGCGCCCCATGCATTTAATGAAGATTTTAAATTTTGACTGTGTGGTTTCCTAGAACTCCCCAATGATAACAATCAGCTTTGCATTTATGGTCAGATCCCATGCACAGTCTTTGTCAGTATGAGGGCCTCCCCACACTGTGTGGGTCGTGGGTTTTTGTTTTACCATACTTCACCACGCCGGTCAGGGGTCAGCTTAGACATGGGAGCATACAAAGTAAAGTTAATTAATGAAGTTTTCCGTATCGGCCTCAGCTGCCCACAATATCGTTTCCACAGCCGATAACAACCCGTTATGCATGGTCGTCTCTCATCCAAGCACAATCCAGGGTCAAATCCGCTGAGCTTCCAAGATTCTGAGAACCGTTGACTTTTAGCCTGTGTGCTCAAAGGCGGTAACGTAACATGTACAACTGTAAAAGCAGAATTTACATGAGTCAAATTTCTCCATTTAGACAACAAATGATACCGTCCAATGAATATATAGACAAATTCACGCATCAAAGACGTGCTACGTTCACACTCTGAATCACCGTTCAAACAACCAGCAATAGTCAGGGCAATTCAGTGTGTAAATTCGATGAACGAATTCATAATTTCTGCATGAGCCTGACCAACATTTTAAATTCCACCATCTCCGATCCCGAAACGTATATTATAGGATCAAGAGATTTAGTGTCAGTGGATCACCAAGATTGCAGTTTCCAATATCACCTTTCACCTTGACGCGTCCTTCATCCGAGCCCACGCACGACTCAACGGTGCGCGACATCTCCACAAAAGCATCCCTCGCGTTCATTTCGCAGGATGGAAATCATTTTTGGTGGTAATTCTTCAGCCTTTAGAAATCTGCGTGGAAGGCTACGGAATCGTAAAAGCCAGGGAGGGGGTGAGGAGGCGTGGTGCCTGAGTGGAGTGAGGGATAAGAGGAGGGCGATTGGGATGAGAAAACAAAATAATAAAAGGGGAAATCTCACTCGCTGTTAACCTGAAAAAAAAAGTTCGGAAAAAAATCAAGCAAATACATTTGGGACACAGATATTGATGGGATGAGATCGATGTAAAGAAGTTCAGTGAATGGTAAGCAGAGATGTGATGGGAACGATATATCACATTCAACCACGAGTTATATTTTATTACGCTTGTTTTACCTGGCAAAGCCTCACGGAGTCTCAAGACTAAATTTCAGGAGTTCTTGCCACGATTCCTCTGTAAGGGCACCACAATCTCGCTGCCTGTAATCCCTTCTGAGTAATTTGGTCGGCAATATTTCAGCATTGGGAATGTTTTGGCCAACACCGACGACATTGTACGGTTCATTTGAGCTATGGGAGAAAACTGGTGAACCTGGAGGAAACCCACCACAGAACAAGGTGAGAAAACATACAACTTCATGCAAAAGGTCACCTGGTCGGGAGTCCAACCCAGGTCCTTTTTGCTGAGAGGCGCAAGTGTCTCCAGCACGCCACAGTGCCACGCGTGTAAAATATAGTCCATGAATTAACATCGAGTCTGCGGGAGGAGGACATGAAGGTCTTAAGGATTATTAGTGGTCATGATGTAGGCAATCGATGACAATTTGCGATTGGCACTGAAGAGGCAAGCAGCGTGCCAGACATTAAAAAAAGTGTAGACGCATTAGGCGAGCAACATCGGTGCACACGAAAATGGTTTGGCTTTGTGATTAAATTGAAACCAAATATAACAAGCAAAAAAAAGAGTTATGCTCGGGCAAGCGGCTATAAAGAGCGTTTAAAGTCAGACCGAGACAGGGGAGGCCAAATTATTGTGTCCACAACAACGTGGCATGGTTTTGGACGTCGTTGAGAGTACGTGACCTGTTTAACGCTAATAATGGAATTGAATTTGTTTGGTTTTCAGAAGTTTGTTGTAGACGTAAACTAAAGGGGAAAGCGAAAGGTGCAGCCCTGCAATTACTTGCTCACGCCACTGCTGGCGGAAGGGCCACTAGGAGAGGAAGCTCTAGAGGGCCCCTCTACAGGGTACTTGGCCTACTCTTCCATGACAGTAGGGCCCCCTCTCGGGGATTGTGGCCGTGTTCAATACAACGTCCTCCCCTAGAACAACACCGTGGTTTACCCTACAATGCACTTTGTTTTGCCCACAATGCTCTGACTGCATCACTACCCACAATGTCATACACCCGTACCCTGAATGCAATGCCGTCACCTGACTGAACTTTATTTAAGCTCAGATCAGATCTCCTTGATCTACAAAGGCTTGAGGCTATCTTCATCCTCATAGTGTTACACCATTTCTGATCAATATCTTCTGGACAATGTAATGCCCCAGGCCAAATCCCATATTTTTAGAAGCTCTTCCATATCCCCACTCAAGGTTCCCACGATGTGGGCACAGTAGCAAACTTGGTTTAAAATCCTTCCGTGTGGCAGCCCCTATTTTGTGGACTAACCTCGCGAAAATTGTTTGGATTCAAAACCTTGCCACCCTCGTCCTAATTTAAAATCACACTTGGACCTCACGTTTCCTTTCACATTTAAGTGCAATCGATTGCTCTGCCTTGCAAACTTCAAGTTACAAATGTTTTTTTTTACAATCTTACCGAGGAGCTCAGTGCTGTTTTGCACCCAATACTTTGTGTGTGTGGTGCGTTCTACAAGCATTGTCGTCGTATTTCTTGTGCTGGTTGTACCGTGATGATACGCGTGACCTTGCCATTTGGAACTTGACCGTGAACAATTTTTTTTATTCCTTTTTTCTTCACGTTTATTGTTCTTATTGCTCTAACTAGGTTTGCATTGTGTAACCAGGTCCCATCGAAAATGGACATTCATTGCCCAATGGGCTTTACCTGTGCCAAAGAAATTCAAAATAAATATAACTCGTATTATGTACGTTGAACTTATTTCGTGCCGCACGTAGCCAACCGTGCTAATCGGGAGGTGCAGGGCCACCTGCAACAACGAGAGTCAGCGACGGAGCAACCCAGACTAGAATCGGTGGGCCAAACGAGCGGCCCTCCACCATCATTATGACCCGTCCCCCCATGCATCACCCTAGAGTCCAGGGGTGGCTAATCTTGCAACAGACCAATCACCAACAAGTACCCGTGACTTCTGCAGAGAGCCAAGTGTGTGTGCGTATATATCCACAGTTTTCGGCACAGCACGGGAGACGTGCATTGTTCTCTGCTACCGTGATCGTGCCTCGTGCGTTCTACGTTGTGCCCCTTCGACAGGGACGCGTGTGGGTGGATCAAAGAGCCGCCAGCGGATCGGGAGACGCCGATTGGCCACCGCTGCTCGAGACACACCGAGAGGAGGCCACTGCCAGGGGCGCTCCACGGGACGCACGTGACTTGCGGGCCGACCACGGTGGCTAGGAGATGTTAACTACCTCGCCCGGTATACAGGAGGTCGTGGGTTCAATTTCGACCCTGACGCCTGCTGTATTTTTGGAGTTTGCGTGTCTTTCTCTCCCCGTAGATGCGTGGATTTTTCTCCGG
>CM025673.2:7497387-7509840 GCA_014621495.2 Entosphenus tridentatus
CCGCCCACAGCTCTCAGGCTCCACGCACACCACCCCGAGACCGCGTGCCCGAGACCGCGCGTCAGAGACCACGTGTCTGGGGGTGGCAGCTGATGGGTGGGCCAGCCGTGGGCCTTAAATTGCGAGGTTCACCACAATTACCCATCCTTCACAAACGGGGTGGGGGGGGGGGTCGGCTGCACCGACCGGCCATCGTAACCTCCGCCGCAATTTTCTTGACCGCTCAGGTAAAATGTAAATCGGCTGGACGCCCTCTGGGGAGACGGGAGCGATGAAATCAGCTCGCTCACAGGTGGATCGTTGCATGGGAGGATCTTGAAGGATGGCGATGGTCTTGGCGGAGGCCCCCTCATCCAGCAGTGGGTTGATCATGGCTGATGACAGATACATCGAAAATTTGCACGAGCATAATCAAGTTTCTGCGATTTAACGGTGCAAATGTTGTGGATGTTCGAAAACTGTGGGCTGTGCCATCTGTCTTTTGCAGACACAGTTGGCAACTTTTATCGAGAACATATACTTTTTTGGGTGGGGCGATAATGGGCATAATCATCTGCAAACTTAAACATGTAATTAATTTCGCATGCGTTTTTATCGGCCAATTATATATTTACAAGCACTTAATGCTTATTTGAAAAATGAAAGTGGTTAATGAAATAACAAGTGTTTGAATGTGTTTTATAAAACGTGTGGTTTATCAAAATTATGCCATCTGTGGTTGACAATGTAGTTTTTTATTTTATTGGTTATTTCATTTTCAGTTTTTACATAGCACAATATAATAGGATGCTGCCACGTTGTAATAGTTTGAAGGCTGTGCATGTACGTACGCTGAACTTCTTCCACACCGTACGTATCCTACCGTGCTAATCGGGTGTGCAGCTGGAAGGACAACAAGACTGTCCTAGTAATGCAGTGGTCGCCGATTCGATTCGTACTCCCTGCGGTACGAGTTTATTAAATCCCTCCCCCCCCCCCCCCCCCCACATTCTCCTATGCCCACCCGGTAGTGTCAGTGGGCACCACCGCAGGGAGTCGAGAATAGTCGGGAAAAGATCCGACGCGTCTCCAACTTCTCCAAGACGCCTGCCCGGCATTGGAAGCGTCTGCCAAAACATCATCGCGAGGGGCCTCTCTGGAGAGCTCTGTCAAGTGGAGGCCCTGCCACTGCCGGCAGTGGCGTGAGCAAGACATTTCAGGGATGCGCCTTTATCTTGAAATGTGTGTATAGAGTTGAATAGCTGATAGTTCAGTGCGCTTTACCTGGTAAAGTTAAAATAGTTAAAAAAAAAATGTTGGTCATTTGGTTACCTTTCCTATACTTTGCGCTCCTATAATGTTTTTCTATTGTTCGTTCTTGTAAGTTTCTGACCCGCCTCTACTGGACATCTGTTAAAAAAGAGCTTCATAGCTCATCGGATTCCTCCAGTATAAATACAGATTCTGATTCTGAATTAGGTGAGATGGTTTCTTGCATTGAAACGTAATTTGTTGTCATGTGATGCTAGATTCCCATAGTCACGTGATATCATATTTATCGTGGTCAGCTGAAACTGTTCTTAGTCCAAGTTAACATGGAGTGGATTCCACGCCAGATTTTCCACTGGTCCCACAGTGGCGGCATGTGCTCAGCGGTCGTTAATTGATTCATAATTTTCAACGCATGTCACATTGAATGATGCGTCGAACAGGACTGATAATTTGAAAATTGGACGTGAAGTTCGGCCGCGTGTGCAGCATTCTAATTGATCATTTCACATTTTGTAAGGCGCTATTTGAACGTAGCACCCAATGTGCCCACAGTGTATGTATGGAAAGCAGGAAACACAATGTAACCTGCAGGGTAAACGGTCAGAACTAAGCAGGGTCGGTGGGTGAAGGCCAATTTCTAAAGATGAGTTTTCAAGACGGACTTAAATAGCCCTAACGACTCTGATTGTCTTATTACCAAAGGAAATACGTTCAACAGCCTGGGAGCTGCACTGACAAAAGACAGATCACGCCTGCAGAAAATAAACTAGACTAGTTTGATTTTAGCAGGTAATGCCCCACTGAACAATGTAGCTCTTTTTCAGAAGCGACCTGGCTATCGCAAATGATAGCTCAACAAAGTGGCTTATCACGTGGAAATTCATAGCAGCCAAATACTCTAAACGGATATTTCTAAATGCGGAGGTAAAACCCGGAGAAATGTCCACGTGACCACCGGAACAACAAGCAAACTCCAAATATGCAGCAGCCGTCGGGGTCGGCATGGAAATCTGGACCTCCGAGACACGAGGCAACGGAGATAACATCTCATCACCTTGACCTCAGAGTACGTAGAAGAAGGCGATCCGAATATCTCAGGGTCATCGTTGGAGAATGAAGATGGATCAGTTCCTCTAAATATTGTGGGGCTGACCCATTGAGAGTCTTGTAGGTCAGCAGGAGGATATTAAAGTCCACTCGATCATTGACTCGTAAGCCAGTCCAATGACAAGAGAGCGCGTGTGATCCGCTCATCAAATATTCCATCTCTCTGCCACGACTCGTAGTATAGGATATGGAGGACGTCCACCTGGGGAGATGGAGTGATGAAGTGAGTCCGTCGTCTGCTGATGTTGGACAGGTTGCTAAATCGCAGGATCGTGAGAGGAGGTGGTGGCTTTGGGAGACCTTCATCTAGCAGTGGATCGATAGTTGCTGATGATGATGACAAAGATAAGACATTCTGCTAAAACCAGGTCATGGGTTGATGTAGCCTCTCATCCTCCTGGGAGTCAATGAAAAATGAGTGCCACCTTGTCACAAGTAGAACAGCCGTTTTCCTCTGGATTCACTCATCCCCACCATAGGAATGTGGAATATCCACAAAAGGCTGGGGGCAACAATCAGTGGATGAGTGCAACCCCATTCTAATTTGCCCAAGACACAACGTTGAATTTTGACCTCAGCATGATGTCTGTACGCATGCCTACTGGACACAGAATGTATTCTCAGTGAAGGTAAATCGGCAAAGGTGCAGACCTGCAATTGCTCGCTCACGCCACCGCTGACGGAAGGGCCTCCCCATTATAGGAAGCTCTAGAAGAGAACCCCTCCACGGGGAAATGTAGGCCTACTCTTCCACACTGGCGAGCCGTCCTAAGAAAAAGAGGTTGGAGCACCCACCCTTTACCCCACTACACGCGACGTTCCCATCGACTTACTCCGGATAAACATGTCCATTGTTCCGTGAGATCACTCCGGCAACCTCTGGATTGCAAGCCCAATGTGCTCACCAAAACGCCACGGCAGCTCCCCACCCCCAACCCCCCCCTCTTGTTCTAGGATTTATCAACGAGACCGCTCAATAATCCATTGCTCCTTTTCAAGCCCACGTCAATATTCCCCATCCACACAATCAACCCCCTTTGTCTACCTGATCCACTGTTGCACACAGAGCATCTTGCGAAATAATTATCTTCAGACACTTTATAAATTCAAAGTGCATTGTAACACAGCTACTCTCATCTACCATGCCTGCAGGCGAGCGTGGATCGCACGATTTTTTTTATAATAATTTAAATGTATAAAGCGCCCTTAAACAATCGTTCTCAGCCCCCTCAAATGCCAGCCCGAATTTCGCAGTGAATTGCAAATGCAACCGACAGCCTTGTAATAGAATTAGGCATCTCGGCTTCACAAAACAGAATTTCAAATGAATTTATCTTTGTGCGCCGCGCAGAAAAGACGAGGCAAAGGTTCCCCATGCAGCCTTTGCAGACTGTTGGGGCAAGTTCTGTTAGCGAGCCCGTATGAAGGACGGCACGGCACATGATGGGGTGGGTGGCCAGCACCACGCCCGACCGCCGATGTCTCCTTAGTGGCGATGTTTACACACCTCACTAGCTACTCAATTGATGCCGAGTTGACCTACGAAAGAGGCCCAGGACCGGTTCAGATAATCGTCACCGGTGTTGGCTGTGAGCAGGAATCGAACTCGGGTCACCGGGTTCTTAGCGCAGCGCGTTAACCGCGACGCCGCCAACACCGCCACAGCAACACGCGCGCGCGCGTGCTCGCGCATGCACGCGTGCAGTTTTTTGGGTCCCCACCTAATTTTAGGTCAATGGTGTCAATAATTCAATGCGTGCCGCGCGCAATCCGAGGCCTGGTTGGGTTTCACCTGCTGTAGACATGGAATGTCATTCCCCCCCCCCCTTACCCCGTGTGTGCTCGAAGCCAAACCTTTTTTTATAATAACGATGGCTTCAGGAATACAGTAATGGGGGGGGGGAGAGATGGGGGGAAGGGACACTTGGAGGTCAACCGAAGCCAAGGTGACACAATGAAGTGACCTCGGGTGCACGCGCCGGATGGATCGTTACATCGCACGATCGTGAGAGACGTCGGTAATTTGGCGGAAGGCCTTCGGTAAGCGGCGGAGTTCAGCGTGGCTGCTGATGATGATCGGGGACTATCGCGCATTCGTACGAGTGACTCAGATTATCTCATCGCTTGTCAATTTTAGATGCTTATAGAATGTGCGCGTCTACTTTAAGTGACGCTCGTTTGCACGACTGCTTAGTTGCACAGTCGATAAGTGCTTCGCGTAGACAAGCGACAAGGAAAAGGGCATGTAACATGAGGATTAAGCGAGTGTGGGGAACTGCAGCATATGTTATAAAGGGGCCCTATATTAATTTAAAAAACACATTAAAATACACATTTTTACTTGCATAGTAGACTAATTGTATTTTTTCCATTTATTATACAGCCAAATGATACGACAAATCGCGAACCTTAAACACCCAGTCGTTCATAAAAGTTGAAGGCAGTCTAGTACTATAGTAATAGAGCAAGTGCAGAATCACTGAACCGGAATTGATAGGGAGTACGGAATTGATAGCTTGAAAGCATTTAGCGCGGGGCCCTTGAAAGTGTGGGGCTCGTACCTATATATGTAGCTACTTTTGCTACTAGGAGAATCCGGCAGAGCCGGTGAGAGCTCCTGGATTTACGAACACGTTCCCTTGGGAGTGAATTGATGGAGTCTGCGATTCGTTCATCTCCAAGCATTGCACTTTGATCGGTGAGAGTTCTCGTTTGCAACGCGACTTTGATGTCGTCTAACGCGAGCAATGCTTTAAGTCGTCTTGGAAATGTGTCCGTGAAAAATCACATCGGTTTTTTTTGCTCTAATTCCATTAAGATTTGAAATGCTCTGCATCTTTAATAGATGATGAATAATGAATTCATGCGCACGTATCCGATGCCGTGTAAAATTATTTGTCTGCCCTGATCCCTTCTGCCGGCAGTAGCATAAGCAGGAAATTGCATGGCTGCACCTTTACGTTATTTCCACCCCACCCCCACCTCTCTCTTCTCGTCTATTGCAGCAACATTTGCCGACTCATTCCCCACTTAATATTTGAACGGAGCGAGGGAGAGAGATTCGTGGGGAAGTTGTGGCAAGATTATCGCCTGTCATGACATCGTGTCGGGCGGGTTTGATATCCTCCGACAACGCCACGATGCAGGCCTAGGGGGAGCCTTGGCCCATCCAGTCGAAGTGAACACCGAATCACGTGGCGAGGAGCGTGACGTCATGGAATCATGTCCACGTCACAATTAATTTGTATTCAGTGCGTGGCACGGGGTGATGCTGCTACGGCTTGTGTGTGGGTGAGCACGTTGGACTCGCCATCCAGACGTCGCCGGTTTCATTCAATCTCCCGGCGCGGCAGTTGAAACAACGGTGCAAGTCCCCCCCCCCCCCGCAATCCTCGCCCCCTACCACGCACGTGTCCAACCGGCTGTGCAAATTGGGATGCCACAGTCACGTCCATCGGCAGGTTGTATGTGGTGGGGTCAAGTGTGTGACACTCCCACCTCTTTCGAGACACGTGAGCAACGTGGAGGAGTAGGCCAAATACCCTCAAGGATTGCCTCCAGAGTTCCCTCTCGTGCAGACCCTTCCGCCAGGAGTGGCGTGAGCAAAATCATTGCACGGCTGCAACTTTGCAATCTATTTTAATTGAGTAAATCTCACGCTATGTTTTATAACACACTACCATACCCGTGTGTGTATAAGTAATTGTTCCAGCGGTAGTGTAGCGGTTAGCGCGCTGCGCTGTGAACCCAGCGCCCCGGGTTCGATTCCCGCTCATTGGCAATACCAGTGACGATTAATTATATTATCTAGTCCTGGGCCTCTCCTAGGTCGACTCCTCGTCACTAGGGAGACAAAGGCGGCCGGACGTGGTGCTGGCCACCCACCCCCTCGTACTGGCCTTCATAGGTGCTCGCTAACAGCACTTGCCCCAATAGTCTGTTGAGGCTATACGGGGGATCTTTGTCTTCAATGTGGACGCGTTTAACATTACGAAAGTTGCCAATGTTACGTTAAAATATTTCTGAATATTGCATGCAAATCACATTCAACAAAACGAAGACAAAGATTCCCCGTATAGCCTTAACAGACTGTCGCTGAAAGTGCTGTTAGCGAGTACCTATGAATGCCGGAACGGTACAAGAGGGAGTAGCCAGCAACCACGCCCAGCCGCCTTTGTCTCCCGAGTGGCGATATTTACGCACCGCACCAGGTACTCATTTGAGTCTGTGTCGATCTAGGGGAGGCCTAGGGCCGGTTCAGAAAATCGTCACTGGGTGTTGGCCGTGAGCGGGAATCAAACTCAGGTCGCCAGGTTCGTAACGCAGCACGCTAACTGCTACATTAACGCTCCCTACTTTATATATATACACACACGAGTGCGCAAACATCCTAATATAGGGCGACAGAGCTTGGGCAATTGTTGGCCCCGATTCTGGCTGCCCCCCCCCCACCCTTCCTTGTCTGTGAGCCTCCTACGGCTTCAAATCAATCCCTCGTTCTCAGAGAGCAAACAATAGTTGCATGCTACAAAGTCTAAATTATGATCAAATGCCATAATACGATTAAATTAATTTTGAAATGTCTTACTGTGATTACACACTTTTAAAATTACATATATAATTTCACCACTTCGTAGTATGCAGCATTAGTTTGTTTTAATCTCTGGATTAAATTGTATTACTCACTTTAATTAAACCGAACTTTTATCTACAGCCTCATTTAATCCGTTTCCCATTTTTACTTTTTTTTAACTATTAAGTCCTGCTGCTGTAATAACATTAAAAAAGTACGTCACTTTTGCTACCATTAAGACTTTCATTATGGGACACTCATTCCTACATTTGCAATGCACGCAATTCATAACCATACAGTGATTTCCTGCTCAAAAGAGCATTGAGGTATTGATGCTCATCTCCTGTTTACAACCCTGAGCGAGTGGTGGAAATCCCACAAAGTGGAACAAAGTTGATCGACCCCAGTTGTACGATGAGCCGAGTCAATCTTCAACCAAGGTTTGGAACTCGCAACCTTGCGATTGCAAGCCACACGCTTCTCCTGCTCAGCCACCGGGCCCAAACACAATCGTGAATTTACCATTTCGGTAAAGTCGTTGTTGTAAAAATCCCATCCAAAGTAAATACATCTACCAGCTGCTGTAAGGCTATTTGCCCTGTGGCCAGACTCATGGGTTTGACACAGGAAAAACAAATTCAAAGAGCTCCACGCGTGTGTGTGTGTGTGTTGTGTGTTGCACCACCATGAGAGCGGCAAGGTGCGTGCAATTGGGTTAAACCATCTTGGGAAGTAATACTGGCCCAGCCTTATTATCGTGCAAGGCAGTTTAATGGGTCATAAAACAAGTACAGGGCGCTTTTCAACATTGTAACGTGTAAGGAGCTCTTAATCTTCTTGACATTTTCCCCAATATTTCAGGTTGTCACCAAGGCTGTTAATATGCCCGGCTCAGACATGTGCTGAATGAATGAATGGAGCCGGTAAAAGCCATGCCTCTGCAGTTGGAAAGTGTTGAAAAGGAGTTTTGGACAAAGCGGGAGGAGTCACTCATGAGGTGCTAATGAAGTTCGGTTGAATTAATATTGTCTGACCCATCGCTGCATTACGTAAAAAAAAAATTTTTTAGCACATGCGTTCGTTATTATTTTTTTAACCCTCACTTTTTGACAACCGTTTACCAACAACAACAGCGGAATGTACCGAATTTGTTTTTTGTAACACGTCAAACTTATACAGGAAATGACACGTACGTAACAAGCTAATGACATAAACACACACGCAATTTTTATCCGTCCAGCACAGGGTGCTTTCAAGTTGTTATTTTGTTTAGACATCGCAATTTAGGATTATTAATGCATTCATTTCATTTATCGATTGCTTTTCGCCCATTCATTTATATATTCATGGCCTAATTTATTCCTTCATTTACACACTGCGCCGTGTAAGAGCAAACCCCACAAGAGCAATACATTAGTGTTGTTCCTCCAACCAGTTTGGTAGGGGGTGTCACGTCAGGGTATTAATTGAGTGGCCACATTTATGGGGGTTTACTTATTTCCTTTAATTTGGCAGAAGTGAACAAAAAAACACCCAACCTATCTACACATTCTGTGGAAACAAGGGCTGGGAATGGCGGCGCTGCGGTTAGCGCACTCAGCTGTGACTCTGCTCAGTTTGATTCCCGCTGTTCCGTGGCTGTCGTCAGTAGGGAGTGATATTATGACCTGGGCACCCTTTACCCACCTACAAACCATACTCATCACGGTGGTGAAGTATGGTCAAACAAGGTGTGAAGCTTTCGTGACTGCAAGGATTCATATTCTTAGGTTTTTTCGGTAAAGTCACGTAGGTAAAAAATTAAAATTAATAAAAGTAAAATAAAAAATAAAATAAAAATCACGACGTTTCGGAGGCAACACAAGCTTCCGTCTTCAGGTGGAACTGTCACAGCACGCTTGCTGTATCAAGTAAATGTACATTTATTAATTTTAATTTTTTACCTACGTGACTTTACCGAAAAAACCCAAGAATATGGTCAAACAACTCCTCAATGACCGTCAACGGTGCAGAGAGACCTTCGTCAAAGCAGCTGAGTTGTAGATCGTTCCACGCGTGATCTGCATGCGTATCTTAATATTTTGTAAAGTGACATTGATAAGAAATTAGACAAATAACGGAGTGATTTTTTTTTTGCATTGGCAGCGGTTCCCAAGCACGAATACCAAAAGGGCAACAAGGTTGGCAGTAGACGTTTCAGGAGATGACCCTTCGTCATCAGGCGAAAAAAGAGCCTGATGACGATTGCTTGTGTTGCGATCGTAATGTTTTTATTATTTTTTATTCACTTGATTTTCATTTTATTTATTTTATTTTCTATCTACGTGACTTTAGCGAAAGACCCAAAGAATTCATAAGAATGTTTTTTTTTTATATAATTAGGTGACGTTTCACACAACGGAACCCCCTATAATAGGTGACGTTCCAGGCAATGCCTCTTCCTCCAGCTACGAAGAGACGAGGCCATTGCCCCTAGCGTCACCCACAATATATTTATCCTTTCCTCTTCAGGGCAGTGGCGATTGACCGAGCTGACTTGATCGATCGCGTGGAATTGTTCGGTGCAGTACGGCCACACTCGCAAGGGCGGCGTGCGGCATCTACGAACGGGGACTCTCACTCACAAGCCCCGCGCGACAGCAGTGGCTGTCCCTCGCGTTGCGCGAGGTCGGTGTGCGTACGGGGTCGAGGTGGAGGACGGGGGGGGGGTGCGCCCCCCGACGGCGAGGGGTCTCTCTGTCGTCGCGGACGTTAATTCGCCGCGTCGAGCCGGGGCGAGGACGAACGAACGGGCGGTTCGCGAGGCCGGGTTCAGCCCG
Source organism: Entosphenus tridentatus (assembly GCA_014621495.2). NCBI lineage: Eukaryota > Metazoa > Chordata > Hyperoartia > Petromyzontiformes > Petromyzontidae > Entosphenus > Entosphenus tridentatus. The sequence goes on from CM025673.2 coordinate 7,507,138, forward strand.
CGGCTGGCGCGCTCCAGGAGAGCCGACGGTCACGGCGTGGACTGCCGCTGAGCGAGTGTCCAGGAAAGTGAAGGCCGGGGACTCCCCTTACGCGCCGCCGATGCATCCGAACAGAATCTCCTCCCCTCCACCCCCACCTCCTCCTCCACCTCCTCCCTATGCCGGTCGATGAAAAGGAATCGCATTTATTTACTTTTTTCTTCCGTCAAAATTAGCCGAGAATCCGCAGAGTGCTGGCTTTAGTGGACTGGGCACCCGCTTTCCATTCAAAGTAAAAGTACTGAAAATAAGGGCTGGCTCCGTCAAAGGATTTCGTGTTTATACAGTGGCTTAATTTCCAGAGCTTTTGGCTTCTCAATGCTGTATTTGTTCCTTTCACACCAAAGGCAAATGGGGGTTAGAAGAGTCTACATTCTCATATTACTCTCCCCTTGCCTGTCGATCTTTCCATTTACGTGCCTGTGTGTTTGCTCGTCTGCCTGACTGACTGTCAGCCTGTCTTTCTATTTGTCCATCTGATTTCATGTCCATCTATCATCCTAACCATCTGTCTGTCTGCCTGCCTGCTTACCTGTCTGTCTATCCATCCGTTTGTGCGCCTGCCTATGCCTATTCACGTTCTTCTGTTTGCGCATCTCACCGTCTGTTCACGTGTTCATCTGTCCATCAGTCTGTCTGTTCACCCACCTGTCACTCTGCAAAGTCTGCGTGTACATCACGGATCATTGAAGATTCAGTCTCAGGACATTGTCTTGAGATTGCCTTTTTTGGGTTCAGAGGTCACGGGGTCAAAGTCACAAGCGTCTCCACAAAATCCACCCCCCACCCCTCCACTTGCATACGTGACCCTCCGTGTGCCCACAATATCAGTTGAGCCGCCTGTCCAATCTGGAATAAAACACCACGGGGGGGGGGGGGGGGGGGGGGGGGGGGGGGCTCAAGGCTCCCTACAATAGCTTGGCCCCGGGGGATTGCCTTTCTCAGATTGTGAGGTCAAGAACCGAGGTCGCGCCGTTTCTCCCAAGAGCTGTCGCAGGCAAGAGGTGTCTGGGTGCAACCGTGGAGGGAGGGCATAACAATCAACAGCACATTCGCACGGCCTTCATCAATCTGATTGGCGCCCGCCGAATGCGATGATCTCAACCGCTTTACGCTGCGGTGGGGGTCCCCCCCCGCCCCCCACCCCGTTTGTATTTTTGTCGTTTAATGTTCCATCGCTTTTCTGTTTGTCTCGTGGGGAGCAGAGGCGAGATAAAGGCGTTGATCAACGACGGCTCCGTGGTTGATGTAAATTATGTTACATTCGTCGGTGACATTCCGTGGTATAATTCAACCGAGACGCGTGTAACAGGTGTGTGTGTGTCTGTGCGTGTGTGTTACTGCCACGTGTGAATTACACCTGGAATGGAGCTTCTCCGCTTGTGTGGTTTTCTTTCTTCATGTTTGCCGTGGCGTGGGGTGCATTGAGCAGGTTCACGACCTTATAAATAGGTCCTGGCAGACCGGGGGTGTTCCCCTCAGGAATTAAATTGATAATGGGGGGGTTCCTGTGGACCTTTCTTGATGGTTCTGAGACCCGGCCACCGAGTCAAGTGGCTCAGTTAATGTTTCTTAAAACTGGGGGACGCAGCATCCCGATTGGCTGCTAAATCGCGGTTCGAAGTTGTTAACTCTTGCAACGTCAGTTCACAACGCGAAATCGGGAATGGGGCATCGTCGAGTTGAGACGCCGTGCACGCGACGACTTGGACGACACGGGGCGCGATCGCGAACAGAGGTCGGCCCTCGGCCGCAGAGCCTCGTCGCTGGCAGACGACGTCAGCGTCGTCGTGGTCGTTGGCGTCATCATCATCGTCATCGTCGTCGTCGGCGGCGTCGTCGGTGTCGTCAGCGTAGTTGGCGTCGTCGTCGTTGGCGTCGTCATCGTCGTCGTTGGCGTCATCATCGTCATCATCGTCGTCGTTGTCGTCGTCGTCATCATCATCGTCATCATCATCGTCGTCGTTGTCGTCGTCGTCATCGTTGGCGTCGTCATCATCGTCGTCATCATCATCGTCGTCGTGATCGTCATCGTTGGCGTCGTCATCATCGTCGTCATCGTCATCGTCGTCGTTGGCGTCGTCATCATCGTCGTCATCATCGTCGTTGGCGTCGTCATCGTCGTCGTCGTGATCGTCGTCGCCGGAGGCGGCGTCATAGGCGGCGTCATCGTCGTCGTTGGCGTCGTCATCATCGTCGTCGTCGTTGTTGGCGTCGTCATCGTCGTTGTCATCATCGTCACCGCGCCCTCGCAAGAGAATGCGGGCAGAGCTCCAGCACGGAAGGGGGACGCGAGAAGACAACGAGATTTGTTGTCATCGCCATCGTGGGTGACTATGTCACTGACTGCATCTATGTATTCAGCGGGGGTGGGATGTACGGTGCGAAAGAAGTTCAACATACGTACAGTTTTTAGCCAGTGGCAGAAATTACACATTTTTATTGCGATGAGGAGGGGGGGTCAACATACACACACACATATATACACATATACACACATATATACACAACCACTGTTGACTTCCCGAAAACGTGGAGCTCAATCCATTGACCCCCAGAAGGGGGGGGGGGGGGGCAGGGGGGGGGGGGAAATGGGGGTGGGGGGCAAAACCGCCACCGCCCCCGGGGTCCGCCCCCCCCCCCCCCCCCCCCCCCCCCCCCCCC
>CM025673.2:7521814-7537112 GCA_014621495.2 Entosphenus tridentatus
CCCTATAACCACCCCACCCCTATTGTTACCCTTTCACTACCCCAACCCCTTTCACTACCCTATAACCACCCCACCCCTATTGTTACCCTTTCACTACCCCAACCCCTATCACTACCCCTATAACCACCCCACCCCTCTCACCACCCCTATAACCATCCCACCCCTATTACTTCCCATATCACTACCCCTATCACTACCCCAACCCCTCATTAACCACTCCCACCCGGTGTGGTCATCCTTCGAAACTCACACGCCCGTTCTCGCCACCGTCGGCAATGAGCGAGCGAGCAACGCCGATTGAAGCACTCATCAAGAACAACCTCCTTGCATGGCGCTTGGGCAGGCGCTGTTAAAAACAACGGGGGGGGGGGGGGGGTCGTCATCTCCCACGTGCAATAACCTTGCCGCCGGCGTCTGGAGCGGCACCCAAGAGGTTGGCAGGCGAGGTGAAGACGTTTGGTTGTCGCTGCACGTGGCGTCATTCATCGCGAGATATCTCGTTCAAAGCACGAGCGGATAAACAAACAAAAAAATCCAACAAACATGCTCGCTTCATTTCAGTATACGACGAATCCGCAATGAAGCGATCGTCCTTCACAATTGATTTTGGTGGGGGGGGGGGCGGTCAGATCACCGCGCGAGTCAAACGTGCGTCGTCGTACGCCCGCCTTCACCCTGCAAAGCCAATGAATGAAAGTTGTCGCGCCGTGGCGAACAATCTCACCGGCCGTCGTTTAGTGCGAATCTTCCGTCGTGGGTGGCGAACGGAAAGCCGTCTTGCTGAAGCAGCACGCGATCGTGAGCCCCATGGTGCAATCCGCGGGTTTGTCCCTCCGCGTGCCTTGCGGCTCCCTTGCGAGCGCCTCCGATTTTGCGCGGTTGGCTACGTAGGGTGCGACAGAGGTGAGACACGGACACGACGCACGCGCCTGGCGGGTGTTTTGATAGTGCTCGGTGGGTCCGTGGAGAGGCAACCGAATTGATTCCTGAAGAAGCTCCCGGGATAACGCGGCGCTGCGACGGTTGTAAGGGGGGGGGCGCGTTTTCAGCTCGATATACAAATGAAACTATCGAGTCGGAGACAGAGACGCAGCGAACAAAATCAACAACAAACAACTTCTCGGTGACAGTAAACGGTGTGCAGTGTGCCCGCAATGGAAACAAACTCGTCGACTTATTTTATTTTTCTCCGGAAATTTGTTGAGCAAAGCTACGCGTGCGATCGTACCGCGAAGTAGCAAAAAAAAAAGTTACAAAGATAAAACTAAAGGGGAAAAACTGCCCCGAGCAGTGGCGTGAGATCAATAGAGAGGAGCGAACTAGAGATCGGGGTTTGATCGTGCAATGTGAAAACTACAGGAGCATGAAAGCTATCGGAACATCTTTATCCGGCAAATCGCATTCTCTCTCTCTTAACCCTTTCACCGAAAACTTCAGTGACCGCTCCACCTCCCCACCCAATTGTTTCCATCCAGGCAAAATGTATTTAAGCGTCGGTCAGTCACGCCAAGTTTGCTGGTTCTTTGTGCCGCAGCTGTAAGTGACACGGGGCGATGTGTACGCGTGGATGTCAACATCCGGACTAGGGTCGAACATCGCTCGCCTTGGATGCTGGGAACCTCTGACTCGCGATTTCACAACCGCAGCGAGAGCATTGATAACATATCCGACTCGGCGCGCTTTGCGTTTCGTTTCCCCGGGTTCAAAGCGGCGAGTGTTAAGGCCACTGTGACACTGCCCCCTTTGGCATTTGGTTGAATACCAGAATCTGTCGGTTTTCTTTTTTTTCTCTCAAATGAACTACTTGGATATGCCAAAGCTCAATAGTGTAGTGTCTGGGGTCATAAATGTTCCTGAAAGTAAAAAAAAAATCTCTCTCTGCCCGGTTACACAAATTGGCCACCAGTGGCATGGACATGAATTATGAACGAACTGGGTGGTGGATGAGAATGGCAGCGTGAAGATAAGATGCTGGTCGAACGCTTACCTCGAGGTAATCGGATCTGCAAGGGTTCAATTCCACGCACCAGGCTGCTATAATTGACGGACACAACACAATCTCGTGCTGCCGCGGTGTGACGACGGTTACAACGCTGGTGGCCAGTTCGATTCGATCTCCTGCCGTCGAGATTGAAACAATGGACAAGTTTCTTAAATCTCACCCCCCCACATCACCTCTGTCTACCCAGTGGTGTTAACATGTACACCGCATCTTCTTGGTTCTTTCGGTAAAGTCACGTCGCCTCGACAGACCTGGTTTTCACCTGAGGACGGCTGCTTGCGTTGTGGCCGAAACGTCGTGAGAATTATTTTATCATGTTTTATTTTTATTATTTTATTATGTTTTATTTTTATTATTTTATTTCTTCCCTTCTACGTGACTTTACCGAAAGAACCAAGAAGATGAATCCCTGCGGTCACTAAAGCTTTACATCGAAATGTACACCGCGGTTATCCAATCTCGTGTGACGGGGTAAAGTGAGGGTATACGGCCAACTCTTGCAAGAACCTCTGGACCAGTGTGGAAGAGTAGGCCGAAGAAAGCTCCCCTCGAGCGGACCGCCCATCCGACAGCACTGGCGCGAGCGGGACATTGCGTGGCTGCACCTTTGCCCGCCGTCACCGCGCCCAACGAAACATCTCGATCGGAAGGCTGTAATCTGCGGGGCACAGCGATAGAGCGAGTCAAGGACGGGGAGGTGGGAAGGGAGTTTGGTTGTCCCCTGCCGCCGCCGCTTCCGTTGCGAGGGGTCGTTCTCACTCCTGCCGCTTGACACCAAAGTCCCACAGAATGCGCAGCACAAATGACGTGGTGGTGGTGGTGTGGGGGTGGGGGGGTGCATTCGTTGTGCTTTCGTAAAAAAAGGAAAAGGAGCACAGGACCCATCTGTCCTCTCTGGCTGATGTCCCCCACTTACATGGCCATCAGCGATCCTGGCTTTTAACCCTGTGATCAAGACTTCAGGATTGCAGCCCGGCCGCCCGCCCAGCCGCCCATCATCACCACACTCATCCACTTACCAACCCAAAAAAAGCCACATTGTAGAAAGCCATGCAACGCGATGTAACCTAAAGCAACAAGGCATCGATTAGCCTTGCGCCATCACAATGGGTTTCTCCAAGAGTACATGCATTTTGAAAGATTCGTCGTCATCATCATCATCATCATCATCGACGATCGATCCACTGCTAGACGTAGGCATCTCCAAACCACAGTTCTGCCATGCAATGACAGCGTGCCGAGCGTCTACGCACGAGGTGATTTGAATGGCTCTATGCTCTTTTGGCAGACGTACTCTCGGTCCATAATAGAGATTTAGGGTTAGATCGTGTAAATATAAAAGTATCGTTAAACCCGCCACCACCCGACACAGCCAATTAATAAGGGTCGTCTCGTAAACAGAGCGTGCCAATTCGTCACTAGTACTGCAACACTGGCATATTGGAGAGTAAATCCACAACATTTACAATTCGAGTACGAGTAACGAATTGGCTTTTTTGTTTACGTGACGACCCTTACTAGTTGGCTGTGTCGGATGGTGGTGGAGGATTTAATTTTTTTGTAAAGTTCAAGAATAAAAAATATATATTCAATTACGTAAACCTGTCTGTCATTCTAAGCCAAAAGACCCATCGCGTGCACTTTTAATTCTGTGCCTCTTCTCCAGTCACGTGCACCATTCCTTGCATACAAAAAATCATCGAGTTTCACACAGACCCATAGACTCACGTACACGATCCATAGACTTTCAGTGAGATGCATGCTCCCACAGACTCCAATAGAGAACCATAGACACAAAATAAAGATCTCCCATTTAGCTTAACAGATTGTTGGGGCAAGTGCCGTTAGCGAGCACTCGGGCACTTTCTGAAACTTTGCCAGGTCCCATCTTCGGGGAGACTTCCAACCACCCCCCCGCGCCCCCGCACCTTCGCCCCGAGCGGGAGCAGGCTGACGAAGTTGGTCAAGTGAAACGAATAACCCTCCGATGTCTGCAGTGTGGCAGCCTTCGCTATTATCCCACACCCCCAGCCGCCGCTCACTCGGCCAACTCTCGCTGATTTTGGTGACAGCTGCAAAAAGCCGACGTCACGAACGCCCCACTGGACGCCGACGGTGGTGAGATGTTAACTACCTCGCCTGCTATGCTGGAGGGCTTGGGTTCGAACCCGACCCTGATGCCCGCTGCATATTTGGAGTTTGCGTGCCTCTCTCCCCGCGGTCCAGTGGATTTTTCTCCGGGTCCTCCGGTTTTTCCTTCCACATTTAGAAGCATGCGTTTAGAGCATTTGGCTGCTATAAATGTCCACGTGATAAGCCACTTCGTTGAGTTATCATGTGTGGCCAGGTCGCTCTTGAAAAAGAGCTATTTAGCTCAGTGGGCCTTACCTGGTAACATAATAATTTTAAAATAGTTTTACAGTTTGTTAACATTTTCATAATACAAATTTATTTACCCAATAGGGCCTTGGCTGAGTCTTGAGACTCTTAATGTTAAGTAGCGTTTCACTTGGGATGCTGCCACTGTGATGTAACAGACATCACACTGGACACGTAATCCAGAGGTCGACCGGTTCCATTTAATATCCCAGCGCGGCAGCTGCAACACTGGTTGCATATATGTAGTCAAGAAACATTACACCATTGTCTCACGGGCGAAGAGAATTCTACAGCCGTGTGACGTTGCAACGCTTCGCAAGCGGCGGTCATGCCTGGCAGAGGCGATGTTGCGATGCCGCGTGACAATTCTCGGGAGGGCACATTAAGCCACCCCCTGCCCCCCCCCCTCTACAGTTTGACAGCTAGGGTGGTTTTAATGCCCTGCTGCAAACATCTTTTGAGAGATTGCGTAGGACGCTGTTGTGAACATTGTCATAATTAAAAGCCACTTCCTCCGACACATGCAGGCTGCCACGTGTGAGTAGCTGCCCCCCCCCCCCGCCCTGAATTTCCCTGCGCAATGATATTAAACTTGTAGGGAAAGGCAAAGGCACATTCCTACAAGTTCTTGATACTGTCACGGTTGGCGGAAGGGCCTACACGAGGGGGAGTACTGGAGAGCCTGCGGTGATGGTTTGTCGCCTATTTTCCCATGCTGATATTGGAATAAGTGGCAGTACCCACACTTTACCCCGCCGATTGATTAACTGTGGTGTAACCATTAATACTACTGGGTGGACAGAGGTCGTAGGGAGGGGGGGGTTATATAAACTTGATTGTAAGGTCCGGTGTGCTGACCGTGACACACCGTGGCCTAAAGGAGCCTCCGACCAAGTGAACATTTATTTTTGAATACGATTAAATGCACAAATTTGCCCTGCTGGACACAGAGAGCATGCTAAAATCGGGAAAGTGCTTCGTTTGTAATTTAGTAGCAGTTCAATATAATCTCGGGTATTTTTGTGCTGTGATTCCATTTGACAATGGAACTTCTCCTGAGAATTATTTAACAAAGGCTTGTGTTTACTGCGACGCCGCGTATCAAACCGCATGAACGAGAATCGTGCCGTTTTGGAAGGAGAAAAACTTGTTCGGTGCAGCGTTCTGAGATGCGGTTGCATGCATGGCGTTTTATAAATCGCTATTGTATTGTATCAATGTATACGACAGCGTGTATCTGCCACGGGGTGTTAGAACACTCCACTCGTAATTACGAGTTTCCCGCGTTCAAATACTGCCCCAGTGTTGAACTCTCACGCTGTTATATATTTTTTTCTCTTCACACAATTCTGGCACCTCCCTTGTTATAACTCCTGTACCAGCAAAACGTCAACACCCATTTGAATGTCGTAAAATTGCTCTCCAACACACGGGTGGTGCTGAAGCAGTAATACATTGCCATGTTTGTTGGCGCGACAACTTTATTTACAGGTGTAGGAGGCTGCACCAACACAAATTTCACTTTCGCGACGTAACCCCAAAACCAATTGCGATCGAGTATTTAACGTGACCAATCATTTTTTCCACGGTTGATAAAAGATACATAAAAAAGCAAGTATAATTCTCGCGGTCGCGGATAGCTGGCTCAAACTATGGAGTGAATTCCACCGGAGGAACCGTGGCAATTTCCACTGTCCAATTCAGTGCTGGCAATTCAGATGCAAGCCACCGCACGGCTCTCGCCTGACTTGTACATTCCGCACGATAGCAGACAACATTTGTACATTTCTCAATGTGTGTTCGTGCATCACGCACGCGCGTCTGTCGCGCGCCCGCTCGCACACCCGCACAATCCGGCAATCACCGCGTGCTTGTTCACAGCTGTGTAAGCCGACACAGTCCTCCGACGCGCCGTCAGCGTTGGAGCGCGTGCAGTTTCGTCACGACGCCCGATGTTTTTGCCACTGCGCTGGGACATTTTTTTTTTCAGGACGCTCCCAGCGTTGTCGAGCGCCAGAGGCATCAGAAATCTCGAACGTCGCGCGGTAAATCCCGAAAATACACGCGGCGCGCCACGCACGCGACCGGTAACGCAAATCCTACAGCCACCCCGGAGTCTGCTGAGAGCGACTGCACAGCGGAGGAGCTGTGAGGATTACCGAAGTTTTCAACTCCAAATCCTCCTAACACATTACCATTAATAGCCCCCCCCACCCCACCTCGTGATCAGGAAAATGCAAAGCAAACGCGGCGAAAACAATCTTGCCATACTCTTTGGTTCTTTCGGTAAAGTCACGTAGGTTATAAAATAAAATGAATCACGACGTTTCGGGCGCAACACAAGCGTCCGTCATCAGGTGGGAAAGCATGGTCCGCTGCTGAGGCTTTACCGACAGAACCAAAGAGTATGGATCCCTGCGGTCACGAAAGCTTCAAATCAAGATTGAATCTTGCCGTAATTAAGCGAAGTGTGCGGACAGTCGTGGCAATCCCCTGCGACGCACGGCGCGCAGAACCCGGTCGAAACGTTCGCCAGGCGCAAAGCCGCAAGTTTCCCCAAGCAGCTCGGGCCTGCAGAATTTAAATTTTAACAAAAAAAATTCGCGCAAGAGCCGACATGAATTATACATTCGGTGCACTTTTGCACGATTAACACGTTCGCGAGCGAAAGCGCGGCGAGCATTCCCGTCGAGCCACGCGCCCTTCCTTTCCCCGGAGTGGCAACTCGGCAAGTCTCGACCGCGCAGCGATGCCCTCTCTGGCCGGCGAAGGAGGATGGGGGGATGGGGGCTCACGTTGAGTCACAGGCGGCGATCGAACAAGAAGGTCGGGGGGCCGCTCTCGACGAGGATGACGCCGAGTCGTTTCGAGCGTTTCGCCCCACGTGCGCCGCTGGCTCGTCGGTAACTAAAACAAAGATGGCAGAAGGTGAGTAGGTTAAAAGTGAATAGTGGAGGCCTCAGGTGAGAAGGGAAAGATGGGTTTTTTTTCACTCTCCGTGCCACATCTTTTATTCATCTTTGCTGCTAAAAGCGCCGTTACGCGCTTGTCACAACGCGTTACCGAGCCGTCAGGAACCCAGTATCAGGACTACGACATCACAAACGTCCCCAAACGCAAGGACAACAACACTGCAACTGACACGAGTGGACTATTCTAATGCGTGTTTTGTTGTTGTTGTTGTTTACACGAGAATCTCGCTGCCTGGCGTTACGGGGACATGCACATCCTCATTCACGGAGCTCATTGTTGCCACCATTGTTTGCGTGGGTTGGGCTGCCCGTTCCTTTAAAATAAACACGCGAGGGGTGGAAAAGATGAGGGGGGTGGGGGGAATAAACATGGATTTGTTTTTATTGTTTTGCTGCTCGAAAATGTCCACGTGATAAGGCAACTTTGTTGAGTTATGATTGGTGATGGCCAATGTCGATTCTGAAAAATAAGTTAATGCCTCAGTGGGCTTTACCTGGTTATGATAATTTGTATATATAATTGTGGGTCTTTCGGTAAAGTCACATAGATGGTTCAAATAATATAACGAAAAAGAACGACGTTTAAAAGGAGATTTGATTACCTTTCCGATAATTTGCACTCCGATCGCGTTTTTTGTCTTGTTTGTTGCTGTCGTAACGTTTTGACCCGCCCCCACTGAACATCTGTGAGAAAAGAGCTTTGCAGGTCATCGGATTCCTCCAGTAATAACTAAATATTCTCATTCTGGACGTGTGGGAGTGGCTCACCGTGTGGGAGTGGCTAAGACCTTGCGCGTGTTGGCTTGGGAGGATGTCACACAGGTAACAAGGTGTGCGTCTTGGTAGTACTGGGCCGAGGAGAAGGGGTGGGGGGTCCCGGATGTGAAAGGTAACGCTTAATAAAAGGGCTTATTTGAGAATGGATCCCACTATTTTTTTGAAGTTTGCCTCCTTTCCACATGGTCCATGGAGGCCAACTGATGCATGGAATTGTTCCATGGCATCAAGGATATGGTGAAGGGGAGGGGGGCAAGTAGGAATTAAACACTTAATATATATCTTGTGAAGAAATGTAAAGGGCCAAGGTGGTGTAATCGTTGCATCATGGAAAATACGTTTATCAACTATAAGTTGATATTAATTTTTACAGGGATGTACTCTTAATAGTAATGCCATTGATTATTTAAGAGTGCACCTTGCAAATGCATGCATAATTGCATCATGCCGTACATCAATCCGTATAATGAATCAACTTAAAAAAAAGTTCGTAAAAATATGAGTCATGCATAATTCATCCGCGAATTGATTTTTTTACAAGAGAGTGGTACGTGCAATCTGCCCTCGTCTTCCATTACATCAACCCGGCTTTAAATTCGTACCTTTGGTCTTGGATGAATATGAAGCATTCCGGAGGCAACGGTGGGCCGATATTGTATCGGGGAACACCTCCAAATTGTGTGCTTTGTCAAGTTTAACGAGCATTCGCTTAAAGCACCTTGACTCAAGAGTATGTATGGGTAAACAGGGGCATTTTTTGTTTTCATCTGCATACGTTTGTGTGCTTGTTCATGTGTGTGTGTGTGTGAATGTGTGTTTCTGTGCATCCGTGCGTGATTGTAACGATGAGCGGGACATCTCCCTCCTCATTGTGTGGCCCCGGGAATGGTCCTGGCAAGGATTCTTCAACATTGCCTTGTCAGGGATGGTGACGAGATACTTGCAAAGCCCCAGTGTGGCTTCAGAACGGGTTGGTCTTGCACAGAAGCCAAATGTCTCTGCCCGACTGCTACAACAGAGCTGGAGGGAATTTCAGTAGGCCCTACATGTCTGCTTTATTGATCTGGTCAAGGCCTATGATACCATCACTAGGCCTGGGCTGTGGGTTATTTGACATGCTTTTGGGGTCTCTGACCCACTGCTCACAGTCATTAGGGACCTTCATGATGGTGAATAGGCTCAGGTAAAGCTGCGTGGCAAGGAGCCCGACCCTTTCCCCGTTCACCTTGGCGTACGACAGGGATGTCCCATGGCTCCTACATTATTTAACGTAGTCTTTGACCACGTGGTTCAAGCGACTTTCCGTGGCTATACCAGTGTAATTTCCGTCTGGTACAGATTCCATAGAAGGTTGATCGATGCCTGGGAGCGGTCGAGGGATGGCTCTATATTGGTCAACCATGTTATGTTTGCAGATGAGCTGGTGATTGCTGTCCATCGTGAGAGGTTGGAGACTGCTTCTGAACCTGGAGTGTGCCACTAAGAGGTGGGGGCTTACGATCAGCCCCATAATAACAAAGCACTGCCTCGGTATTTTGTAGCGTAAATCACTCCATCTCCTCAACTACCCATGAGTGATCGGGCAGTTGTGGCGAGAGTGGAGAAATTCCCTTCCCTTTGCAGTGCGCGCTCATGATTAGTTTCAGTTTGGCAGCAGAGGTCCCACTCCGAATCAGTCAAGTGGCGTTATCTTTTCATCGCCGGCGTAATGCTTTGTGGAAGCTCTCTGGCTTGTTTCTCCAAACCATGATCGAGGTGGTCTTCTCAGCCACAGTTTTACCCTACTTTTTTCAATGCTTCTGAAACGTGGACCCCTCCTCTTAATAATCATCTTAGCCAGTTTAAAATGTTCAGGCTGGCCTGCCTACTATCTGTCTTTGGTTTAACCAGGCTAAATTATGGGAGGAGTTCACAGATCCACGAAACATCTAGACACAATCCCATCGGTGAGCTCCTCCAGCAGGTGAGACTGCATTGGCTGGGGTCATGTACCCTGCTAACCAGCCACCGCATGCCCAAGCAGCTTCTGTTTGGACGGATATATGGGGCTAAATGGGCACGGAATGGGCTGGAGAAGAGATGGAGCCGATGCAGCACAACAGGGTGTGGAGCTGAGTGGACTTGACGAAGACTTGCTACAGTGGTATCAAGATCGGCCTCTACAGTTGAAGGCAGTCGCCCTCCAATAACAGCAATAATGTAAGACAGAGGAGCGACGCTCACAAGAACGAGCGGAACGCCGGCGGGGGGGGGGGGGCGAATATGCAGCAAGTTGGCACAGTAGGGCATACAGCTGGTGCCTCTGCAAATCATCCCAGCCAGTCAACCCATGGCACCTGGGTATATCCCGTGACCCTTTGACACTTCACGTGGCCTCGAAGTGCCCTGGCCTGGCACAAGCGCCGTGTTGACGTCACCGCCAATTAGTATCAAATGGCGACTCTGAAGAGGCGAATCTAACAACATTTCAACACTTTTTAAATAGCGCCCTTAAACAAAATAAAATCAACATATTGTCCGTTCTAAGTATCAATCGAATACTAATTATTGGGGTCTGAAGGAGGGGGCAGTTGCCCCCATTGCAACTCTTCCCCCCCCCAACCCCCACATTGAATCAACGACTGTGTGTGTGCGATATATATAAAATAATAATAAAGTGTGAAGACGACGGGGCTTTAACCTACGTGCACAGAGGAATTGATTGCCACAGCCAAGGCCATGTCCCGAGGGGCGAAGGTGAACTGCGATGTCACCGGACGTGGGGCGAAGTCAATGGCAGGTCTACGGTGTTGAGCGTAACGCGATATGATTGGTAAAGAGTCGGCGGCATCCTCAGTCGCGTATTGAGGGCTTTGACCTTGCGTTCGAGAAGCTTCGGCCTGGCCATGAGATGCATAGGCAGCATTTTGGGAATACTTAAAGTGCATATCGGAGATGCACGAATTTATGATGCCTCTTGTGGTATAGTTATATCGGGTTTATGGCAAATGCGTTTTGGACATGAGTGTTTTTTTGGAAATTCATTTTAACTCTTTACCCACGTAACAGATGCCAATGGCATGTTGTATTGGTCTGACACTGGTGCAGTCTTGTGACATGTAAACTGAGCAACCAGATACACACTGCAGGCTGTATTATCTATGGTTTCCTAATACATATTTTCCAATTGCATTCCAACTGCGCTGTTAGCGTCAAGTCACGAGACAAGCAAAATACCGTTTGGAACTCTTGATAGCTACCATTGCATCAGCACGTGTCAGAGAACAACACGTAAAGATTACATCACAGAAATCACCTCTGAGATCGCTTCCATAGACCTCTTCATCCACACGACGGATACACCTGTATATCGCATCATCATCATCATCATCGGCCATAGTCATTCTACTGCTGGATGAAGGCCTCCCCAAAACGCCAATGATTCACCTAGCAACTTGCATACGAACCGACTTCATCCATCGCTCCATTTCCCCAGCGGACGTTCTCTTCCTGCACGTATGTTACGCGTGCCGTGCATTGTACTTGTGTATTGAGCAGCTTCCAAGACACAGCGAGTAGAAGGCTTCTTATTTATTATGAGCACACTGGGCGATACATTACGTAACGCAGCTACACAGAGGCGATCCTAACACTCACAGCCCCATCGCCGGCATACAACCACGCAGCTGTCCGACTAGCGTAGCGACAGCGGCAGAGAGGGCCTTGCGGCAGATCAGCCACGTGCTCGGAGAAGGAAAAGATGATGGCGGGTGGTGACGCAGCCAGGATCCAGGACTCCAAACAGCCCCGAACCTCTCGTTCGGTCCCCCTTATATCTGCCCCGGCTCGGCCAAGCTCCACCTCTAGCCACGCCCCCTTCCAGAACCCTCAAGCCGGTTCCCGGAGCTTCTCGACTAACTCCGCCTTTCACCTTCACCCCGGATACGCCCCCCTTATAATAAGTCGTTACGTAAGGCACCCATAGCCGCAATTACCACTCCAGGCCAACAGGTGTCACCCTGTCACTACATCAGCATTTGTACTTCTTGGTACCGGTGTATGCTAGATTAAGAGAGGGGGGAGGGTGAACACGAATTGAATGTTATGGGTTGTTGTTTTTTAACCGACATCAATCACTGGGATTAAAACCACCAACTCGCTACAGTTGAGAACACAGATTAGTCATGGGTGGCCGGATACTGGATTCAAACCAGGGTTCCTCTCGGCAGGGCTGGCTGATTAAGCCATCTGGCCACGTCAATATGTTGTGTATGAGATTGAACAGCAAATGGCAACATTTTAATTTCGTCTAATGTATTGAGATGACAACAAAATGGTTCACATATGCATTAAATTGCAAATACATTCTTATTGCAGCGTTAACATAATGTGTTTCAGCGCAGCGTAGGAATAATCGGCAGTTCAAAAGCATCACTAATTTCAGCCAAGAGCATCTCTTTCATAAGTGGTGATGTACTACGTGGGTTGCGTACTCCACACCCTTGGCTCAATCTCTGCAAATTTGAATGGGCTGTACGCATAAATGATACTGGGCTTCCGTATCAACACAAATTAGGAGTCTCGTTGGACAAATCTGGCCGTTGGCTATCATTTTAGAAGCCGGAATTCGCGCATGTGTTTGTGGTCAGCCGCTATATCATTGCGCGCATGACAATGCTGTAAAACTTGCTCACGACATGCTAACGCCACTCACGCGCGCACGCAAATACACACCAAGACAAAGATTCACCCCCTCCCGTGTTGCCTACACAGGCTGTCTCGGGGCAAGTGCTGTTGGCGAGCAGCGCCTACGAAGGCTGGCACGGTGCACCTACGAGGGGGAGGGGGGTGACCAGCAACACCCCCGGCCGTCTTTGTCACCCCGAGTGCCGATGTTTACTACACACCGCACCAGGTACTCATTGGAGGCCGAGTCGACCTAGGGGAGGCCCAGGACAGCGCTCAGATAAACTGGATGTTAGCCGTGGACGGCACCATAACATAGGTCACCAGGTGCATAGTGCGGGGCCAATACACATATGTTCGTGTACACACGTGTCAGGCCAATAAGATGACTCAAGTTTCCTTATGACCGTTGGCACGGGTGTAGTCTGTGAGTGCTTGTTCGTTAAGTCCTAAAGGCAGCGGTCATTCATGTGGTTCGTACTGCGCACTTTCGTTTCTGATGATGGCCTCGATTCAATTGCTGACCCGCGGGAGCACTCCGGGTTGAGTCTGATAGCACGTGCCACGAATGATATCCACGGCAGAGAATCGAACTCAGTTGTTTTTTTACACTCTTTTATTTAACTCACGCTGTCCATGTTGTTTGTCGTTTATTGTGAAAATTCCGTCAGTTCCTATGATCACTGTTTCATTGTTTTATTTTGGTGATTTCGAAAAGTTTACTAGTTTGGCCATGTTTGTTTGTTGTAGTACGGAGTAAGACTGATGGCCTTAATCTAAGTTGTCTTGTGGTTGTTGTTGTTGTTTGACTTGCATCCCACTGGGATTTTTGCACACAGCGTTGGTGTACGGTGCTTTTTCTGCAATATTTTTCTGTCTTTTCTTGGATTTTCTGTTTGCACTTGTTTTTGTTTTTTGTTTGTTGCGGTTGCACCTGATTCAAGAGCCGAATGACTCACAGGGCGATACCTAATACATGAACTTGAACTGTTGTTGTTCTTGTTAAATCCTCAAATCTTGTAAATCAATTTTTACCCACTTCCCAATGTGGTATCGACTGCAAACTTCATATAATTATGGCATACTGATGACAATACTATATTCTATCATAAAAAATATAAAAACATATATTTTAAAACATTATTTTTATACGTTATGTTTCGGCTTGAGTCTAATTGTCCACGCTCAACTGACGTTGGCTGTAATTGCCCACGGCCCCTCACGTTATGGCAAGCTTCGGGGCCACTTCCTGGAGTCGTGGAGTTCTTCCATTACTAGTACGGTACATTTCATTAAAGCGTGTTTTTTTTAAGTTTTTTTTAAATATTACTTATTTGTCTTTCCTTTCTGATATTGTAGCACTCCCGTGATAATCACCACGCCACCACACCAGCCGCGCACTCGCTCCCATGCCACAGACACATCACAACCAGCGCCTGTGCCAGGCTAGGTGTATTATTGAGGCCGAATGTTCGCTGGGCAGTATGTCTCTGGACAGACGCAAGGTGCTGTGGGGTTGACCCAGAGATCGCTGGCGGAAGCACCGCATTTACTACTCCCCACTGTGCCCCCCATCTCCTGTGCCCCCCCCCCCAGCCCCCCATCTGAACTTGCCCGGCAACTCTGGCTCGTCGATGGTGAGCGTCGCACCTCTGGAGGGCGACTGCCTCGAACTGCCCAGGAACGTCCTTCTTGCGCCTACTCCACAAAGGCCGCCGATCTTGCACGCACATTTTTACACATTTATTTTGATATGCAGTATATACACACACACACGCGCACGCTCACGCTCACTCAGCCCATATGTCCAGCACATTCAATAATTTATACCGGCTGACAACCTCAAAAGGGGTTTACTGCCCAGCAAAAAAAAAATAAACAACGCGATGATGCAAATCTTCTCGCCGCAATTACGTTTTAATAGAGAAATAAATATTTCACAAACACCAGCCAGAGAGACGGCTCGTAAACACACCTCTGAGTTCACGCACGCCTCCCACAATCACGCGTGCACATTCGAAAGTCAACATTCCATGCACGCAAAGCCCAGCACAGTCGCCCCATCTGTGTGAGCAGAGGAGTGCCCGCCAGCAGAGATTGTAGCACGGCTTGTGGGAAACCCTTCTTTGGGTTTCTTTAAGGTAATTTTGGCCTACTCTTCCACGTTGGGCCAGAAACCTTTCGATCGACTGACTGTGGCGGTACCCACGGATTTATTGTGCTGACCGGCGCACCCTCCGGATCGCAAGCTCGGTGCTGCTGCTCGTCATTATACCACCAACAGCACCCCCCCCCCTCTCAGTGTGTAAATAAATACAGCGAGATTAGAAATTGTTTTATTTTATTATCGTCGCACACTGCACGTTGGTGCACATATATATAGGACATCTTGGGTGAGACGACGTCCTACGCGTCGGGACAATTCTCCGGCATGATTGTGTTTCTTAGATCGAGGTGGCCAAAGCAAAAAGGTACCGTATGAGTAGCAGAGAGAAATGAAGTG
>CM025673.2:7537212-7571758 GCA_014621495.2 Entosphenus tridentatus
CCCCCCCCCCCCCAGAGAGCAAGAGATGTGAAATTCAGTACGACACACAAAATGTCAAAATTTCACTTGCGATGCAACATTTTACTTCTCAAACAAAAACTTATTGACCGTTAAAAAAACAAACAAAAAACACCAATGTGCCTCTTAGGAGATTACATTAAATAAAATAAACACATGCGGTGGTAGAACGGTGAGCAGACTGAACATGTTAATCTGTGGTTTGTCGGTTCGATCCAATCTCCCGTCACTTGGTGCGAGTTTGTTTTATTTCCCACGCCTCTGTGTACCCATTTATATAAATAATTACACCACGGTGGTTGGCTACGTACGGTGCGAAAAAAATTAAACATATTATTTGGGTCGGTAAAGTCACGTAGATAGGTTAAAAAAAATCATTTTTTGTTTTTTGTTATTTTTTAAAATGTATTTGAACCTATCTACGTGATTTTGCCGAAAGACCCAAAGAATATGAATTCCTGCAGTCACGAAAGCTTTAAGTGAAGATGTAAGTTCAACAGACCATATGTGATGGAGTAAACTGTGGGTACGCCCACCGCTTCCAAGATGTCTGGCCATCCTGGAGGAGTAGGCCAAATTACCTTCAAGATGGGACTCTCTGGAACCTCCTTTCGCGGAAGTACATCCGCCAGCAGCGACACGAGCAAGCTATTGCGAGGCTGCAGATGCATGCAATGGTTTTCCTACGGTTCGATTCTCCCTGCCATAGGAAGGTGGAATTTCCACGGCGATGAAAACTGCTGTGCAACAATTT
Source organism: Entosphenus tridentatus (assembly GCA_014621495.2). Taxonomy (NCBI): domain Eukaryota; kingdom Metazoa; phylum Chordata; class Hyperoartia; order Petromyzontiformes; family Petromyzontidae; genus Entosphenus; species Entosphenus tridentatus. The sequence continues at coordinate 7,537,985 of CM025673.2, forward strand.
GGGCAGAAAATCACCGACTTTAACATTTAGATGTATATAATAATTTGTTCCGTAATCCATGCTTCTCTTTCTGTCTCTCAGTGGCATTCACAGCATGCATTGTGTTTATTTGTGCACTTTTCAGTTTTCAGAGAACATACACACAGGTTAATGCCGTCATAGTGTATGTACGTTGAACTTCTGTCGCACCGTACGTAGCCAACCGTGCTAATCGGAGGCGCGGAGGGGGGCACAAGCTGAACACAGAAAAAGCAGTTCAAGAGAAATGTTTCCAATTTAGAAATGTCAACACCGTAGGCCTTTCTATGAATAATCATACTGACTCTTGAGGACATGAAGGATTGCTGCTGGATGGCAGGAGGGTGCCACGTGGTCAAGATACGAACCGAGTGACGGCAAAAGGGAGAAGCGGCGTCGTCCAAGCGAGGAGGTGTAACAATGGGAACCACAGAAAATATAATCAGCTGGGGAGGATCGACGCAGCGCATGATCGTGAGAGATCGCATTAGCTTGAGGAAGCCTTCATCCAGCAGTGGATTGATTGGCAAGGGTTGCTGATGGTGATGGGCGTGTGTAGACCGTGGCGAAGTCGTTCCGGCAGTATCGTGCAAACGTATCGAGTCGGAATGGAAATCTGAAACATTTTGCTGTCGATGAGTGAAATCGGCCGCCCTTGGGTATTTAAAAAACATATATATGCAAAATAAGCGCCCCGTCGTTAATTTAAGCCAATCAACATTTATAGAATGTACGCGCACACGTTACGCAATCGTGCACCGTCACGTGATGACACGAATACACTCGGGAATGCGTCAAAGCAAATGGGTGCGTTCATTGCTTTGAGCTTTGATTAAATATATATATACTCCAGTGGCGGGGGGCTATGTATTTTACACCTAGGCCTTCAGTGCTATCCTCCCGCAATTAAACCGCATTTGAATAACCTCACCATGACACTAGGGCTAGAGGCTATTGTCATTTGACGTAACCACCCCATATTCACAGTGACAGTCACATTTATCGAGCGTAAAAAAGTGAATTAACACGAGGCTCAACACCTATGAGAGTTGCAATACACTAATTGCAGAGACATGAATACATGGTGACTGAAACCATCAAGGATGTACCACTATTACGCGGTATGACAGGATGCCTCATCACAAATAGACATCGCATAGCCCAAATCAATGTCATTAACAAAGAAACAAGAACACACTTACAACAACCAGTCACATTTACTCGTACGACCACCTAGCAAGCAAAAACGCCGTAAAATACAAATAACAAAATCAGGATTCAACAGGCTTCTCCACAGAATAAAAAAATCTAAAGCACTACATCTAAAAATCTAAACGCCACGAAAGAAAGTTTAAATAAATATTAGATGATGTTACGTTACGTGCTAGCTAGTTTTACTTCAGTTAGCTACCTGGCCCTCCGATCACGCGACACGAACAAGGCTAACGGGTCGGCTAGGCCAGCTAGCAGGCTCCCGCGTGTCAAAGACCACGCCCAACATGGCAAACTCGACATCTGATTGGTTAAAGAATATGACGATCAACAACATCGTCCCCATTTGCTTCAACAGCAGAGGGGATTCACTCGACATTCTGAAGGCCTCAGGGTAGATTTTTCACCCTGAGAGGCGGAGACAGCACAGGTGGAAAATCCGATTGGATAAAAGCTCTAATTTATATGAGCTGCACTGGAAGCAGCGCAACTGAGGGAGAGAATAGCAATGAAATTACGTTAATAGACTGATGGGAACGAACTTTGTAAAATACATATAGCATTAATGAAAATATATATTAAATCAAAAAATATATAATTTTCTGATTCTGACTATCTCTAAGCCAGCAGAGAAGGCCTTGCTGGCCTCTGATATACTCGTGCAACACACACACACGTGTGACACGTGTGTGTGTAACACGTGTGTGTGTGTGTGTTGAGAGGAGTAGTGGCGCGCCGGTTAGTGCCGCTGGTGGCACGCACCCGGCGACCCGAGTTCGACCCCCCCTCCCTCTTCTCACGACCAATAACGGTGGCGAATATTTGAATCGGTCCTGGCCCCCCACCCTTCCCGCATGTGTGGTATGCAGGCACCCGAACAGCACTTGCCCCAAAAATCTGTCCACACTATACTGCGGGGGGGGGGGAGGGGATCTTTATCTTTGTAATCTTTTCCAACGCAAAAAAACACACGAATCAAAGCGTGATTACGCGCATCTTGGAGTTTCTGTACGATAATAACGAAAAAATTCGAAGGGAGAAAATAAAACCGAACCGCCTGCTGTTAGCACAAATTCCACTCAAGCGGACCACCCGCCACCTCTTAACTCACGGAGCACAAGCGAGGACTAATCTCGCCCCCCAAACCCTGGCCGTGGTTGACAAGAGGATGCAGGCAATGAGGGGGTGAGTGCACACAGCTAATCAGGACACTCTTGTCACGAGAGGCTCTGCCCCCCCCCGCCCTCCCCCAGCCCCCCTCTGTGTTAGAGCTTTCGTTGTGCGGTGTTTAAAAAATAAGTCTCGCCAACCAAGGTTGAAAGCTTTCCTGCATTTGTTCCCATCCATCCATCGGTTTGTGACAGGACAAGTTTAACTCTCGTATGGATAATCAAATACGAATGCAACTTTAGTATGAAGGCGCATTGCTGTTAGGGGGGTTTCCTAGGGGGAAAGAACAGGCAGATTAAGAGCAGGGTTATTTTCTCAGACTTGAACGCAAACAAATAAACAGCGCAAAAAGTATTCATCTCGGCATTTTCTCACTTCAGGCGAAGGCCTGCCCTCCCAATCACACCATTGTTTTGCCGTCATCTTGTTTGCATTGTCTCATCATCATCATCATCATCCATGATCAATCCACTGCTGGATGCAAGCCTCTACAAGTTGTCACCGTCTCTCCAAGTCTTGCGATTTCATAATCTATCCAAGCAACTGCGCGAGGGGTGGATTTCGTGGCCAGAAAGTGAAATATCCAAGAAGCTTATTTGATATCGGCGGGAAACATGTAGGCGGCTTTGAATTTAAATGTTCTCTGTAAAAATATCTCCCGATTGTTTATTTTCTTTCTTTCCCCGGGGCATACCTATAAATGAATGGTCACGCTGAAAATAGCGACGCATATATTCGTTTTGTTGAAGGTGGTGTTAATAGCAATTGCAGGACATAACTCGTTTTGGCCTACATTGTACACACCTTCCACAATAGCCTATTTCATTTTACGTGAGTCATTCAATCAACAATATATATTTATATATCTCCAGTAATCGGCGAGCCTCATATGCTTTCCAGCAGCAGTCGTAAAAGTATTGAAAGTGACGTAATATTAAATTTCGCGGCCGGCGGTTTAATTTCCAGTCCAATATTTATGTGCTGCTAATCATACACTTTTGTTTTGATGATAAACCAACACCCAGTGAGTTAGTATATTGAGAAACGAATAGCCAACTATTTGTAATACACATTTTTCAAAACCATTTTGACTTATCTCGGTACATACTGGCACTCTCATACGTACGAGATTTTTTTAAATATAATCAATATGTCAAATATTTGCCTCAGTGGTTGCGTTTGACCGTTGCTCATAACTCAAACTGTTTTATTTCTTTATTTCGTATTCAGCGAAAATTGTTTACTTTGCCACAAAATATTACAAGCTGCGCATAGTCAGTCAACTTGAAAGAAATCTGTCGGTGTAAAATAAAAATAAAAACGTCCCGAGGAACAACGGGTCCTCACTTCTGCTCGGCATACTGCCTGGGAATTGCACCACACATCATTTTGTGCCCTTCAACAGGGAGGAATGCGTTTAATATTTATACAATCGGGCGTGTGCACAAAGGAGCCCTCTGCACTCTTCTCAAGTCAGCACTCGAACGCAACTGTGAAATGCAATTTCTGAGCCGTCCAAAACTTGCAACTATTTCACACTTTTTAGTCATACTTGTCACCCGAATACAATGATGTTTCAGAACGGCTCTCTTTTGCCATCTCCTCCGATCACCCTCCCACGTTGCCTCTTGAGTCTCGTCATCATCATCACCACCATCATCGTCATCACGATAGTCGTCATCGTGTAATCCATTGCTGGATGGTAGCCTTCCAAGCCGGCACCATCTCCTGTGACACGGCGACGATACAATCCATCTTCTTGGTTCTTTCGGTAAAGTCACGTAGACTGGAAACAATAAAAAAAATAAAAAATAAACATATTAAAATAATTCTCACGACGTTTCGGCCACAACGCAAGCAGCCGTCATCAGGTGAAGACCAGGTCTGTCTCCCCGACAGAAAGAACCAAGAAGATGAATCCCTGCAGTCACGAAAGCTTTAAATCGAGATACAATCCATCTAGCACCTCAGCCATCTCCACCCGTTTCCAATTCCTTGGCTGTTTCTCAAATCTTCATTCTTTCCCATGGGCCACCGTAACTTTATACTTCTGGCGATGTGCCCAAGCTGAGACTCAACTAGCTCAAGTTTTAATCATGCATGTAACCTCCGTCTGTTCTTTAATCCACGTCCCTTATATTTTCTCTCTCTGAAATTGCCAAGCAAGCATATTCGCATGCTTGTTAGCACACTTTCAGAATTGTTTTTGTTAATGATCATGTATTTTATTTTTTAACCATGTCATAACTAGGTCGATTGAAATTATGAAGAAAAAACACAACTTTCCTTTCGCTTTGGTCAAGCTTTAACATCTAGCTTATTGGTAAATAATAACAGTCACGATTTATAACCCATGATCAATTCAATGCTGGATTAATCCCGTGCTGGTTGTGGGGGTTGACCATACTTCACCACACTGGTCAGCGTAGGATGGTAAAAAGGGACTTGTTCGGATAACACCACCGATGTTATCTGCGGCCAGGAACCCAATTCCGGGCTTGCAATCGCGTGCATTTTCACTATATCGCAATTTCCCCATAAGCTTGCAATTTCTTGTATGTATATATATACACACATACAAAACAAATATTACCCATATAGCCTGTACCAGACTGCTGGGGCAAGTGCTGTTAGCGAGCACCTATTAAGGCCCGGCACGGCGCACGAGGACGTGGCTGGCCAGCACCACGCCCGACCGCCTTTGTCTCCCTAGTGGCGATGTTTACACACCGCACCAGGTACTCATTTGAGGCAGAGCCGACCTCGGGGAGGCCCAGGACCGGTTCAAATAATCGTCACCGGTGTTGGCCATGAGCGGAAATCTAACTCGGGTCGCCGGGTTCGTAGCGCAGCGTAGTGCTAACCGCTACACTTCCGCTCCCCAATATACACACACACACATCTGTGTAAATTGTCCTTCACAGTGCGGGAAGGTGAACTCCAAAATAGGGTTAGATGTACAACTTTAAATGCTAACTTACAGGCTCCCAACAGCATTATCACCACCATCACAAACAGCATTGCACGGCCATATCTTCCTGCCTTACTCTCTCCCTTCTCTGGCTTATGTGCCCCCCGGCCCCCCTTCATGGAGCCGCAAGCTGAGCCAATTACCCAAGACACACATTGGGTAACAATGGCCTCTCAGCGCACCCGATCATCAGGTGAGCATTGTCATTGTCCAATCAGCTCTTTCATGGCTTGACACAAGCACGGAGGCCTTTACCTCTCGTACAATTGAACCAGCTGTGCTGGTCAGGCTGGCACCATGTAACAGATGCCCCACGATGCTACAATACATTTGGCCATAATCATAGTCAGACATTGCTTATCCGCTGCTAGATGAAAGCCTCCCAAACCCCATTGCTATCCCTCGCACGACACAGTGCTGCTACCGTGCAACCTCATTCCTGCACGTGGACTTCAAGCGTCGCCTCATCTGCGCGTCGGGCATCCTGCTGGGCGCGCTCCATCCTTTAGCTGCCATTCCATCACCAGACAGTCCATCGGCCACAATCCCATCTAGCGGTGTGTCCTGGTCATGCCCACTTACTTTTTTTTTACAATTGTCAAAAGTCTGCCCTTCTGATCTGCATTTGTTTCCCAATCCCGTGTGGTTTTATTATTTTTTTCTGTCCATCAGTATAATTCCATTTATAAATGATTTTCACTCACATCTCATGATTCTGGCAGGGAATCTATTTGTTTTTTTCTCAATTGAGCACCATGCAAAAAAACAGCCCCAAATTGCATTGCATTGCATCTTTATTTTGGAGCTTTTATTATTTAATTTATTATTTTATCTTTAGACGTGACTTAACCGAAAGAACCAAAGAATGCATTGCATTGCTTTGTGTATTTTGTCGGATTCGTTTCTTGCCTGCAATTCTCACCTTGGCGAGGCTTCTCCTATCATTGTGGGAAAGGGCCCAGTGGGGACCCCGTGCCTATCGGCGTGATTCACACCAGCAGGCACTCGCCGGCATTATTTGTCAGTGACAGTGCGCTAATCTCTCAAGCGCTCTCTCAAGTATTGTGAAAGAAAACGTGGCCGCAGCACCGCGCTCGCTTTTTTAAAAAAATGGTCAAAGGTAAAGGTGCAGCCCTGTAAGTGATTTTTTCGTGCCCCTTGCTGGCGGAACAGCCTCCACGTGAGAGAGGTCGAGAGAGAGAACCCCAATGAGAGGGTAGTTGGCCGACTCTTGCGACGGTTGATTTTTATGACAACTCAAATTCTTTAGAACTGTTTATTGTGTGTTTAGTTTGTTGTCCTTCACGCACACCTAAGATTAGGACAGTTGGCTACGTATGGTGCAAAAGAAGCTCAACATATATATATACATATCCAGCTTTTATAACCAACATTAAAGTGCGCAATGCAGGGCAGCACTCATATGTTTTGGGCAGTGGTAGAAGTTCCACATCGCTGTGGTATCTGTTAGTTTATCCGTCGAACGACCAAACTGGCCAGACGTCTTGCAAGATGCAGGAGTAGCAACACTTCAATCCACCACACCAACTCTGGTGCCCACCCGTGTATGCTGCCGGGTGGACAGAGGCGTTGCTGCCGATTTAAGAAACTTGCCCCGTTCGTTCAACTGCTGAAAGCCAGAAGAGAAAATCGAACCGGCGACCTCTGGATTACAAATCCAGTTGGAGAACCTGTTACGCTTTTAGCAGCATCCGTTCTCATTTATACAAAAGCCTAAATCCTAATTCTTTACCCGCGCGCAGCCACACACACGTGGAGCTCTTTGTGCAGCACTTACGATGCCATTCACCATTTTGGGCCTTTGCAATGCAGCGTGGGTAATGACAATGGCAGCCTCAAAATGTGAAGCCCTGGCACAAATATAATGGCTCCAATTTCATGGAAATACGTCCCAAAGGATTGTCATTATTGCCGTTTAAATTGTGTAGAGGCTTTAATGGCCAACCAAAATACAATACATTTTCCTAAATACTGCGAGTAAAAACTAATCTTCTTATGTCAAGGCCTGAGGATTTATTTAAAATTTTAACGTAATACAGATTGACGAACAATGCTCGCTGGCCTTCGCAGTTTGTATTTAATTGGAAAATATGTTTTAGTTATTAGTTATTGCAGATGGTGTAATGAGAGCTAATTTACAAAGACATTTAACACAAAGCTGAACTTTCCAAAATGGAATAAGAGCCATTAATGTTTAATGCTTATATATTAAAATTGTTTTAAAATCCTATTTCGAATATTTTAAACATGATCTATTCCATTCAAGCGGGACGCTTACTTTTCCGAATTTTATTCTGCACAGGAGGGGAGGTCTATGACATTGTTTGGTTCATTATCGGTTCATAATCGCAGTGTTTTTTGTTGACGCCTTCTTGTTTATTTATTAAAGCTGACCAATCAAAGTGAGGGTGGGTGCAAACGTGTCACGTGCACAGATGCAAACCCTGCATTGGACATATTCAGCATTCATTTTCAAACGCGTCATGTTTTAAAAGCCGCAGTACTCGAACACAAGCAAACGTCATGCAACTTGGGCATCGTGGTGCCATACCCTGGCTTGTCAGGAGATGGCGATGCTGCCGGTGTGGACTCCCATCTGTTCCATCTGCAACGGGGAGAGGGCATCGTCCCCCCTAGTGCACATAGAATGTCACCGAATGCTCCACTTTCCTCCCACGTAAACACTCGTCCATTGGCCGGTAACATCTTAATGTCTAGAGGACAGCAGAGCTTTGAGGCGGGGGTGGGTGTGGATGTTGTGCTGCTGCCTTCACCCACTTCGCTGCGATTCCTCCTCGCACCTCTGAGCCATCCTCTGCCTTTGACAGTGAAGCGAACGTTGTGTGGGCGGCACGTTGCAAGTTAAAATTATTATTCTTAAAGCACGAGGTGCCGTAAGCCTCTCTTTTATACGATAACCAATTTTGTTGTAGATGCATTTATGCCGCCGGGGTGTAATGGTGAGCACACGGGACAATGCAGAGGTCACCAGTTCTATCTCCTTGTGCGGCAGTGGAAAGAACGGGCAAATGTATTACAACCCCCCCGCCCGCCCCTCTCTCCACCTCTGCCCACCCAACAGTATACAAAGATGCATCACAGTTAATCTATGATCGGCAGGTCCGTGGTTGGTGTGCAGGTACTTTAACCTCTTCCAAGACATCTGGTCAGCGTGAAACGGCAGGCCAATACATTCTAGATTTGAAGCTTTCGTGACTGCAAGGATTCATACTCTTAGTTTTTTCGGTAAAGTCACGTAGGTAAAAAATGAAATTAAAATTAATAAAATATCACCAAATCTGGCTGTGACGGTCCCACCTGATGACGGAGACTTGTGTTGCCTCCGAAACGTCGTGATTTTTATTATTTTATTTGTATTAATTTTTATTTCATTTTTACCTACGTGTCTTTACCGAAAAAACTAAGAGCAGACCAATGCATCTCTGCGAGGGCCTTCTCAGACCAGCGCTTAACGGAAGCCCTTCTGGCAGCAGTGGTGTGTCCAAGCTGCCGCAGGGCTGCACCTTCAACCTGTTGCTTGAAGACAGCATTGACACATGGAGGTCGTAAACCAATCTTTTATTTACTAAGCTATTTTGGTAGATATGTATTTTTGCTACGGGTGTTGTGCACAGTGCCCTTAAGGTGTTATCTACGGCTTGTCAAAGTCATCGTCTTTCCAGGGAGTCATGCAGGTTAGCAACGAGAGATGAACCCCAGACAGTGGTGATAGTTCCACAAGGTTGAAGTTTGATCAAACCTACCCAACATTAATCAACGATGCATATTTGTTTCGTGGATTAGGCCACGTGCTAATTTTATACCCCAAATGTTGTCACTCACCCCTCCACTATCCGACAATATTGTGCACTTTTGCAAAGGCACTATTTACACGTGCCAATGTATTGATACAATTCTGATCAATAAAGCCTCTCACCGGTAGCTTAAGGATTTTCGTGACAGAATACAATATCAACTTTTGTTTATATTTTTCTCAAACTGCTTTGAGCGTCATCAGGTACTCTACGCAGATTGTCGTTTTTAATAACTTGACTCGTATCAATCATTGCTCATTTACCCACCCCAGACGTACGTAGGGCTAAAAATCAACCTCTACTCGTAATTTAACTCATTACCTTGGTATTTTGCGGTGGGGTTGGTGGATCACGCATTGAACAATTTTATTTGTGTGGCTGTAGGAGGCAGTAAAGCAAGGCGGCCACTACCCTATTCATTAAATAAGAATAAACACAATTTTTTAAAAAGTGCATATATTTCGGGAATCGGACGCAACGTTCGGTCGAGAACTCGGAAGCGCTGAGCCAGAGCTTAGAGTCCCTCATACGCCAGCCTGGACAGGTGAGAGCCTGTTCAGGGCAGTACCTATTCAGGTGAGGGCCTGTTCAGGTGAGGTCCTGGACAGGTGAGGTCCTGGACAGGGGAGAGTTTGGACAGGTGATAGATTGATCGAGTGAGAACCTGTTCAGGGGAATGCCTGGACAGGTACGAGTCTGTTCAGGTGAGACCATGGACAGCTGAGAACCTGTTCAAGTGAGTCCCTATTCAGATGAGGGCCTGGACAGGTGAGAGACTCGTAAGGTCGCGCCTGGTAGGGTAAAGTGTAGGTACTCTGCTCCAATTCAAAGACATTTGACCAGCAGTGACAGAGGAGGCTGAAACACCCTCCAGTGGAAGCTCTTCCGCCAGCAATGGTTTGAGCAAGCAATTACACGTCTGCGCCTTTACCTATACCCGTCAATGTGGAGTCTGAGTGTCTCTGAAAGGCTCACAGTGATGATATCACCTTGACACTATTTAAGACCGAAACAGGAAGACTTCTTCACAATTCTGGCTAATCGCCTGATGATGCTGGTTGTTGTAATCACCAGCGAAACGTCGAACTCGAATTGTAAATCTTGTGGATTTACTCTCCAACACACCGGTGTGCTGAAGTAGCAACTAATTGGCACGTTTTGTTTATGTGATAACCCTTATTAATTGCCTCTGTCGGGTGGTGGCGGGTTCAACGACATATTTACGCGATATAACCCACAACTCACACCCTTTATTATTTATCTCCACTAAATTGCAGAGCTTTTCTGCAAATACCACAGTTTTGTCTCGCAAATACAAGAAAAGAAACAAGCGTGAATTGGCAAAAACACTTCCACAAGCAAGACCTTCAGAAAAGAAAACCCTTGGACTCCAATGAAGCTTTTTCCAGACGAATGTGCAATACTATTGTGTTTGTCCGTACGTATTACACAAGCTGTATTGAAAACATCCGCAGCGTTGACCTCTAAAACATTCTGTTTCGCAAAAACAATATCCGTCATCTGCATATTCTGAGAAGCATCCACGATTATCCGTTTGTATTTATCTTTGAGATGCTATTTATTCTCGACACCGCCAGCCCAATTACTCATAGATTAATTGATTAAGGTTTTGTCATGGACTGCACGCTTATTAAACTGCAGCTTTGAACTATGCAATATCAATAATTCTCGGCGAGAAGAAAATTTTGAATATCGCACATGACTGTGCTCGTCAATAAATGGCCGCGTGAATTATTCATGCGCACAATATCAAACGCGAGACGTGTTTATCACATTCCCGCATCATCAGCTAAATCATATTTTTTTTTTTTGGGGGGGGGGGGGGGCGAGGTAGTGGCGCGTGCCTAGGTCAGCATTTTGGACCTCGGATTGGTGGATTGCGCCGGAGATTACAATGCACACAAAACCTCAGCCCCCCCCCAACCCAGTGATGAATCATAATAATAATGATTCCCATTTGTAGCGATTATTATTCGCTCGGCCCCGAAGAGAGAAAACTACTCGCGAGGAGGAAGCACAGACATACGGAAATGCAGCAGCCATGTGGTCGAGCAAGTGCCAACAATTGCCAAAGGTCTGCGGTCCTGTATATATATGAAGGTGTTACCCGCCAATTAATGAGTGTTTACATGAGGCAGGAAAATGGAGCTCCCAGAAAATATCCATCACACATGTGAGGTAGAAACACTCTATCCCATAATCGGCTGTTCATCATGTGCCGCCTACCAGCCCTATCAGCTGACTGCAAGTGGTGCATCAACGTGGAGGAGTGTGGAGGGGGGTGATTAGCCCTCATTTTACTATTACTACTAACTCTATTTTTTATTTTACCAGGTGAGGCCCACTGAGCTATGTAGCTCTTTTTTAGAAGTGACCTGGCCGCAAATGATAGCCAAACGTAGTGGCCTATCATGTGGAATATTATAGCAGCCCAAATACTCGAAAACGCGTGATGTTGATTCAAAATCTGGAAGGGAAAACCAGAGGACCCGGAGAAAAATCCATGGGGAGAGAGACATGCAAACTACAAATATACAGCAGGAGTCAGGGTTGAGATCGAACCCACGACTCCCTGTATACCAGGCGAAGGAGTTAACATCTCGTTATCACAGAGCACCATGCCATCCCCTCATCCTGGAAAACTCACAAATTAGTATTTGGTTGATATTTTATTATATTATATTATTTTATTGTGTTTTATTTTTATTATTTTATTATTTCCCTTCTACGTGACTTTACCGAAAGAACCAAGAAGATGAATCCCTTCAGTCGCGAAAGCTTTAAATCGAAATTTGGTTGATATTTACCAGAGAATATACATTGAACGTTTGGTTTTTAGTTAATGTAGGCAGACCTTAATTCCAATATTGAAATGTTGAGACGACCTTTGGCCCCTCCCCCATGAAGCGACTCGAGCTGCCTCTGCCAAGCACCTCTACGAACATATAGAGAACCTCAAATATAAATATTTGCTCATTCTGAAAAAATAATTGCATATCCAAAAATATAAAGGATGTATGCATTACACTTTACAAGTTTTCAATTTAACACCTAAGACATGCAGTTAACAGTTATGAACAATTACGCTAACCGCTTCTGTGGGATTTAATATTTGAGCTTGAAAAGCACGTTTATCAAAGGACTACTGCAACTCAGAGATCAATGGCTCGTGAGTCGTGGGATGCACATGGACAGCAGCAGCGGCGGCAAGACCTTGGCGACATTTCTCGTGGACGAGTCGAGGTTGGTAAAAGCTCTCTGTGACCGGCGCTGCAAAGAGAGAAATTACGGAGGGGGGTTAAATTATGATCGGGTCATGGCCCAAAATAAGGTTACGAGAGGTATCTGCTTGAGACACATAAGGAGATACGGGACAGGAATCGATCGGAACGAAAATAGCGATTTCAATTCCACGATCAACCCCATGCTCGATCCCATGCTCCAAGCGATAACAGCCCCATCCTCAGCCCGTAACCTTCCTCTGTGGTGGTCACGTTCATTGGATTTCTTTCGTCATTTGTTTTATTGTCACTGCCGAAAGTATCGGGCACCCTATCGCCCGATCCTCTTTTTCTTATTTTTTTACTTTTACCCGGGCTTGGGACTGTTTTCCAGATATCCACGGGATTTTGTACCCTCTGAGCTGGCCTTTCACAGATCTGTTTTGTCACCAATTTAGGCCTGGAACGTGGGGAGCGGGGTGGGGTGGGTGAACCAGCCCGAACCACGCCTCCGTCTCTCCCCAGTGCTGCATGCTTACCCAACGGCACGCACCAAGCCAAATTGGCTCCTACGTTAGCCTCTTTGTGAATCCGTGACAATCATTTGTACGGGCCTTGAATCAGTTCACCACCGGATTCAGGCACGGCCATGCCATGTGTCATGGGGGGAGGGGGGAGGGAGGGTTGTTGCGCAATGCGTCGGCGCCGGTAGACGCAGGTTGTTAAGAGGAATGCTCGAGTCGAGTTCGTCGTCACTGATGCCGGTTGCGTCTGCGAATTGAACTCGGCTCACCGCTACGCGCCTCCGCTGCTGAGACCACAGGCATTAACACACACACACACCTCATACCCATGCAATCACACGCGTACACACACACACACAACGGCTATTTCATCAGGGAAGGCGCTGCTAATATGCATGTGCATTGGAGAGGGCATGCGGCTCCTTAGACGTTGGGATTGAAACCAAATATTTGCTCGCTACTGCTGTTCAATTCTGTGGAATTCGGCTCATTATGCAGCTAAAAACAGGCCACGGATGAGCCAAATGCTGTATCGATCATAGGAGAGCTCGCTTCACACCAATTGCATGTCAACTTCATCACCTTTTATTAGAAACAAAATCATGGAGAAAATCGGCTGCCCTACAAACCACTGTTCGTGGCACAAGAGGCTGAAACCTTCACAAGCAATAATAATAACAACAGCCGTCATTCGCTGCTAATTGGCGGTGACGTCCCGACGGCACTAGTGCCAGGCTAGGTGTACTTTTATGTTATGTGATGTGTCGAAGGCTCACTGCATTAATACACACAAAGACAAATTTCCATACTTAATATACTGTACCAACGAACTATTTACGACTACTATTTTGTATCTTACCATGTAAGGGCCACTGAAATATGTAGCTACTTTTCAGAAGTCACCTGGTCGACTAAGTGACTTGTCAAGTGAAAATGTGGAAGGAAGATCCGGAGGACCCGGATATAAATCGACGCGACCACGGGGAGAACACGCAAACTCCCAACATACATGGCCAGGATCGAATCCACGACTTCCTGCATACCAGGCGAGGTCGTAACGATCTCGCCACCGTGGCGCCCTAGACATTGTAGAGGGCAATTGCTGTGAGTGAGCACCTCTTTATGCCGGCATGGCTCACCACAATGGTGCATTGTGGCCACGTCTTCCTCCCAAGTGTTGATGGCTAAAGCCAGCAGATCCAATCCTCTACTTACAGATGTCATCTTCCCATTACGTCAGGGCCACGCCCCTAGACTTTCCACCCATTGGCTATGGGCCAGGACCGGTAGAGCCAATCATCGTAACGAGGTGTGAGCCATCAGCAACCCGGATATATCCTCACATTACATTTACATACCACGCCAGACGGAGATTGAGGATTGATTCAGATACCACTTGGCAACTGATATTGTGCATGCCCTGTGATTAGAGCCAGGTAGCCATAGTGACGTCACGAAATCACCAGCAATGTGACCGATTGCTTCAGATCTCAAACAGCTAACCAGGTTTAGGCCTGGATAGTGCTCCCATGGGTTAACACCAAGTATAAAAACAGGTGAAATAGGCTTCCTGCGGGACTATTGTCTGCAGTGGGCAGTGCGCAAAATCCATTGTTGTACTCCACTATGGTGTAATGCTCTATGCTCACCGCGTTTGCCAAACCTTCAATAAAAGTGCTGAAGCGTGGAAAAAAACAAAGAAAACCTCCATCCCGTACGGCATGGGGAGGCTCTCGTCGAGCAGTAGATTGTAGATGTGTGTGCAAGAATCACAGCGCCGTGACGAAACTACTCTCTCCACTGCTGTCTCTTACAATAACATACAAAATTCCCCGTAGAGCAATAGACTGTTGGGGCAAGTGCTGTTAGCGAGCACCTATGAAGGCCCACACGGTACAGGAGGGGTGGATGGCCAACACTAGGCCCGACCGCCTTTGTCTCCCCAATGACGATGTTTTTACACACCGCACCAGGTACTCATTTGAGGTTGAGTCGACTTAAGGGAGGCCCAGCACCGGTTCAGATAATCGTCACTGGTGTCGCGACCCGTGAGCTGCGAATCGAACCCGGATCGCCGGGTTAGTAACGCAGCGCGCAAACCGCTACGCCACCGCTCCCCGTTCTCTCACGAGCACGCGCGCGCACACACACACACACGCGCGCGCACACACACACACGTGGCGTGCGCGCGCACGCACGCGGATGCACAGACACGCATGGCTATGCCCATTCGTCAAAAAAAAATCACATTTTCGAAATACAATCACCGGTCTGAAAGTCACCAGAACGTATAAAAAGAAAACCAAATTTCTAAAATAAATAAAGGTGCAACATTTTTATTTACGCAGCATCAGAAGGAAAACAAAAAACGAATCCACAATAATGGCAGGAGACATCAAGTAAGACGCGGCATTTCTCTTCTGCAAGCCCACGACGGTCGTGGTCACGAGCATACAAACACGCGTGTGCACGTGGATGTGATCCATCAGTGAATATCTGCAGTGTCTTGCGGCCGTACGCTTGAGCGGGGTTTCAATTAAATAAATAATAGCGCGGTTGGCTGCGTAAGGTGCGAAAGAAGTTCAACATACATAATACATATATTTTGTTCAGACTAGGCTTTGCTTCAACCTGCAGGTTTTTTTATTAACTCCAAAAATAATTCTTGATGTTGATTTTTTTCATGATAATTTGGTGTATTAAATATTCTTAATAATGCGTCATTCCACGTGATGTAATGTCATAGCTCGCCGATTGAAGTGTTCCCTTTCAGGGTTGCACTGCGTATCGTTTGTTAGGCGCGATTGACAGACGTTTCGTTCGATTGCGCTGGGACCTTCTGTAGGAACTGAATTAACACTTCAAGTCGAAACTCGGTCGATTCAATCTAAAATACACACGCCAGTTTACCAAACGAGCTCTGAGCCCATGGTGGCGAAACGTCGGGCACCGTGCCGAACGACACGCTGCAGCAGCAGTCGACTCCTCGTGTTAACATCTGTGATGCGTCATTACCCCCCCCCAATTGCCCCCTTGCAAGACGACAAGTAGGCCCCCCATTTACGTGCAGGGGCAAAAAATGTGCGAGCGAACAAAACCGTGGCAGCGGTGGCAAGCTGCGTGCCGGTCACCCAGCAGCGTCGGGGTTTTGCGGATCACGTGGGCACGTCGTGAAACTCACTTGTGGCAGGCGTCGAGGAAGGTGGCTTGCCAGGGGGAGGCAGTCCGGCAAAGCGGGACCGCTCTCCATCCGTTCCCAGTCTCTACGGGGATGGACAGTCGCCCACATTGCGCGCGTGCGTGTGTGTTTGTGCTGAACACACGCGTACAAATTGGCTGGAGAAAAAAAAAAACATCTTATAAAACAAAAACCCAATATAAGCGGGCATCCTCCTGAAAGAGTCAGCGCTGCTAATATGTATGTGTACGGCGTGCTTCAAAAAAAATTAACACCTATATGGGACTATCGTTTGTTATGAAAAAATAACGGATAATACACTATACTCTTTGGTTCTTTCGGTAAAATCACGTAGGCAGAAAATAATAGATCACGACGTTTCACTGCAGCAGTTTCCCTGCTGTGATTTCTCACCTGACGACGGTCGCTTGTGTTGCGATCGAAACGTCGTGATCTATTATTTTATCTACCCACGTGACTTTACCGAAACAACCAAAGAGTATGGATTCCTGCATTCACGAAAGCTTAAAATCGGGTAATACACTGTCACATGATAACAAATGTATGTGAATAGCTTCAAAAAGTGATTCTCTGCTTTTTCGCCATCATTGTCAACACATCCCTGGAATTTTCTCCAGCAGGTCTCCAGAGCTTGGAGGCACGTTCTTGGTGGTATTGTTGCAAATTCTCGGAAGTGTTAACATATTTTTGAAGCACCCTGTATTGGAGAGGGCATGTGGCTCCTGAGATGCTGGATAAATAAATAAATGTATTGGTCGGGCTCATAAAGCCTTGTTTAGTTTAACCCCTTCCTCTAATAATAGTAGGTTTTTACCCTTTTAACTGGTACAAAACTGACACCTTTATCAATTATATTTTCTAGACGACAAGGTAAAGGTGCAGCCCTGCAATTCCTTGCTCATGCCACTGCCCTGCATAGGGCCTCCACACAAGTGAGCTCCAGAGAGCCGCTGAAGAATTAGTTTGATAACCCGCAAAAAATATATATATCGATCTACTTCCTTGCAAGGATTATTAAAAAATATATAATCATGAAGAATTGAGTTTAATAAGTACTACAATGCCCTAATGAGTGATGCGTCTTCATTAGACCAAGCGACTTAGAGAATGATTACAGAAAGAACTTGCGTGGGATGATGTAAGTGGTGTTGAGAGGAGGTTAATCAATATAAATCTTTGATGTGTGAAATTTTTTTTTTAGTTTTAAAAGAACTGAAAATGCGTGTCCGATGCGTATTGTTCCACGCGACCATAGATTTTGAAATTGGCGTTTTTATTTAAATTAATTCCTGCTGCAGAAAATGTTTGACCACCCTTATTGATTTGTATCGCAATTCAACAGCAGACGTATACATATTTTTTTACTGATTTATAAAACTGCCTCCTCCTTGCTGACATCTGTTACCATGAACAACGATTTACAAGGCACTGCTCTCATTCCTTCCTCGAACGTCGCTGTCAAGCTACGCGCGTTAATAATAATTACAGTTATAAAGCGCCTCTTTTATACAAGCTACTCAAGGTGCCATTAAATCACAACAAAAAAGAAGTAAACCAATACGGCGCATCTTTCGCCCAAGGTGGGGGGTGCGGGCGGGTTGGGAGCTAATTAAGAGAAACTGAAAGCGAGGAAGAGAATCGATGCGTCTCGGGGCGCATTCGTCCCGCACCCACCGCGCCGTCTCCCAACGCAACAGCAACAGCGCTGGGCCAAGGCGCCCTGCAGAAGGGGAAGCAGCGCTTACAGAAAGGCACGGTCACCCGGTGTGTGTGGGTATGTGTGTATGTGTGTGGGTCTTCTCGGCCACAGTCATTCCCTCCTTTCTCTATGCTTGTGAAACGTGGACCCCCCTAATGGAACATCTTCGCCGGTTAAAAACATTTAGGCTGGCCTGCCTACGATCCATCATCCTAGGGTTTAACCAGGCTGGATTGTGTGAGGAGCTCACAAATTCTCGAAAGATCTGGACAAAGTCCCATCGGTGAGCACCTCCGGCAGGCAAGGCAGCGTTGGCTGGGTCATGTAGCCCGCATGCCCAGCCACCGCTTGCCCAAACAGCATTTGTTCGGCCGGATCGAGGGGGCTAAACGGGCGCGGCACGGGCTAGAGAAGAGATGGAGTGATATGGTACGGGAGGATGTGGAGCTGAGTGGACTTGCCGATGACTGGTACCAGCGGTGTCAAGATCGGGCTTTGTGGTTGAGGCTCGTGAAGGACGCTGCTACTGGGCAGTTGGAGGCAGTCGCCCTCCAACAACAACTGAGGGCGTATAAACGACGCTCACAACAATGAGCGGAGCGCCGGGTGGATAAAGCACAGCAAGTTGTCGACCGTGGCACCTGGGTCTGCCCGGTGACCACCTGCCAGCAAGCGTTCGACACTTCACGTGGCCTCACGGTGCACATGGCCTGGCACAAGCGTCGTGGTGACATCACCGCCACTTAGTGGCGAATGGCGGGTGTTATTGTTGTGTGTGTGTGTAGCGGTTAGCGCTACGCTGCGCTATGAACCCGGCGACACGGGTTCGATTCCCGCTCACGGCCAACACAAGTGACGATTATCTGAACCTGTCCCGGGCCTCCCCTAAGGTCGACTCAGCCTCAAATGAATACCTGGTACGGTGTGTAAACATCGCCAATGGGGAGACAAAGGCGGTCGGGCGTGGTGCTGGCCTCCCACACCCTCGTGTACTGTTCCGGCCATCATAGGTGCTCGCTAACAGCACTTGCCCCTACAGTCTGTTAAGGCTATACGGGGGATCTCTTCTACGCTGACCAAGACGTCTTGGAAGCAGTGCCGGACTAAGCTAGTGTGGGGCCTGTAGCATATGTTATAAAGGGGCCCTAAATTAAAAAAAGTAAATATTAAAACACACATGTTTTACTTGCATAGTAAAGTAATTGTATTTTTTTATTTGTTATAGAGCCGGATAACACGACCAATCGCTAACCTGAAACACCCAGTGGTTCACAAAAGTTGAAGGCGGTTTCGTACTATAGTAATAGAGCAAGCTCAGAATCACTGAACCGGAATTGATAGCTTGAAAGCATTTAGCGCGGGGCCCTTGAAAGTGCGGGGCCCCCGTTGCATATACAGCTACTTTTGCTACTGGGATAATCCGGCACTGCTTGGGAGAGGTGTAGGCCTCGGCAAGGTAAGGTAAAAGTGTAAAAACAACGAGCCTACCTTTACCCTACATTTTGCCTTACCACAACACAATCACTCTACCCTACCTTTTACCCTTTAGCAGGTAAGGTAAAAGGTAAAAAGCAACGAGCCTACATTTTACCCTACCCTTTACCCTTACCCCTTGGCATGTCGACACCTTTACCCTTTACCTTTACCCTTTTACCCGGTAAAAAGGGTACAATTACCTTACCTTGCCGAGGCCTAGAGAGGTGTGAGCACACCTACACATTACCCCGCATATCGTCAACTGCCCATCAACTCACTGCAGTGATATCCATTGCAGCTCCTGGGTGGACAGACGTGGTGGATGGGGGGGTGGAGATCGAATCGAAACCAGCGACTTTTGGATTGCAAGTCCAGTGCGCCAAGCATTGCCACCACCACTGTGGCAGGGCAGCATTCCGGGGTATACTTGGGAGATCATAAATATTTTAAACGAAATTGTGATTCGCTGATTGGCATTTCCCAATGACCAACACCTTTCTCTGTTAACTCATTAACCTGTAATGTGATTGCAGAGCAATGACTTTCATTTGTTTCTCCTCTGGGAAAGCTGCACATCTAAACGAGTTGTACATAGAGGCACTTCCATGCACTAAACATTGATTCGAGAAATGGATTTCCATGCAGCTGACAATGTGCCGTCGAATAAATAATAAAGGCTACCTTGGAGCGCTTGTCCGTATACCGTCTTAGGACTTCGTGATGCTGTGTGCACAACCTTCGACTCACAGTCGGTTAGGGGCATCATGAGTTCGTATCCCAGCCAGGGGTCAACTCATTGTCCCCTTTTGGAGAAAACGAAGTGAATAAACCACGATACGTGTGAGATGCCGAAAGCCATGCTGTGAGAAGACTTGACCTTGCCAAGGAATTGTGGAATTTCCACCACTGGCTGAGGGTCAGCCAACGTAAAACGCGCGCCACACGGCATGCACACCGGATGAGTGAGCCGCTTTAAACTTTCCATTTTGCATTTACCGTCCGCAAGAGAAGGTAAAGGTGCAGCCCTGCAATGGCTTGTAGGTGGAAGGGCCTCCACTAGACGGAGCTTTAGAGAGCCTCTCTCGAAGGTGTTTTGGCCTACTCCTCCACGCTTGCCTGAGGTGGGAGCACCGACACTTGACCCCACCACACGCAACATACTCGTCACCTGTGGTGTTCTGGTTTAGACTGCTCGGGTGGAGAGATGTTAATTACCTCGCCTGGCTTACAGGAGGTCGTGGGTTCGAACCCTACCAGGACGCCTGCATATTTGGAGCTTTGCATGTTCTCCGCGTGATCACGAGGATCTTTATCCAGATCCTCCGGTTATTTTCTCTCCACGTTTACACGGAACGTGCGTTTAGAGTCTTTGGGCTGCTATACAATGTCCACTTGATAAGCCACTTCGTTGAGCTATCATTTGTGGCAGCCGGGTCGCTTGTCAGTGGGCCTTTACCTGGTTAAATAAATAAATGTGTTCGAGTTTATGGACACGAGGAAATGATGCTCTCAACCGCTGTGCCGGAAGATGAAATCCAACGGGCGACATCTGGATTCCAAGTCCAGCGTGCTAATCATTTACATCCTGGCAGCATGAAGGGCTCTACCAAAACTAGGTCACGACATCCGTGCTCGTAACAATACCGCTGACAATTTCGACTTCCAGGAAACTCGCTGCCCCACGCTGTCATTCACAAACCGCGGCGCCTGGGAGGTGGAAATCCGAACCGGCGACCTCTGGATCGTGAGTCCGACACGTGGCCATTGGCCGTCGCGCATCGCCACTGTGGGACTGCCGGCCGCATCACCCACTGCAAATTGAAATAAATTCACTTAGGCTGCAATAAATTCTGCAACCGCTGTTGTTATGGTGCGGTCGATGACAATGCATAGAAATGTGCCAGCGCATGGGAGAATGCGGGGCGAGGGGGGTTGCTTTGGGGCAGCAATCGTGTTCACAAGAAAGGCTACTGACAGCCTTGACAGGCTTCCTATCACTCTGAAAATCGGAGGGGGGGGGGGGAAGGTGGGGCGACGACTCAAAGAGTGAGCCAAAGAAAAACGAAAATGTCACCTCGAACACCAGGCAACACATGTGGCGGTGTGTGGCAAAATCCAGTTGTCGCTTTTCACTCTATTCCGCATTGTGTTCCTCATCTTTAATGCATGTGGCGTTGCCAAATATATTCAAATTGTTATTATGGAGTTCTGTCAAGAAGAGAGAGAAAAAGACCTCGTGGAAATATGTCGCAGCAAGGGGGAGACGTCAAGCCATTTTCTGGGTATGCCTAAGGAAGATCTAAATACACGAATTGTCACTCATAAATGTCTACTGCGTGTCAATCATCCACTTTATTTCCCCCCCCTCCCCTCCCCCCACCACTAATGTAGTCGTTCGAAGTGGTGCTCCATATCTCTCTCCAATGCGTTTTCGGATTATGACCGCTCGTTGATTTGTTTCGGAAACGATGCCCGATGTTTCGCTCCGCAGGCTGGGAGCTGCTTCGGGAACTGAAGCTGGAATGTGAGTGAGAAACCAAACATTCCAGGCAAGCCTGGTGGTTGTCATTCAGACGCTGTCTTTCCGACAGACCTGTTTCTTCACCTGAGGACGGCTGCTTGCGTTGTGGCCGAAACGTCGTGAGAATTATTTTATTATGGTTTATTTTTATTACTTTATTATTTCCCTTCTACGTGACTTTACCGAAAGAACCAAGAAGATGAATTCCAGGAAGAACGTGTTTTTTTTTGCCGGTAGTCTCCGTTGCTAAATAGTTATAATTATCATACAGCGGTTCGAACGGTGTGCTCGAATGTTGCGGTTGCGTGAAATATTCAAAGTGATGTTCACCAAAAATGAACTGACAGATTCAAATGGTTTTTAAGAGCTCGCAAGAGAAGCATTTTACACAACCACAGGCCAAACTCCAGGGACCCCCCTCCACCCTCGCTCTCTCAAATCTAAATTCGACGTGTGTCGTCAAGGCCACGACGGACAGACGGAGGTTTAGGAGGGGATCAGACTTACGCGATAAAATATTCAAAATAAAAGAGTGCGCGTCTGTATTTTTTATGCAACCTAGCTCAAGTTGCTAACGATAATAATTATAAAAGTAGTGCCCGATCTTAGACTTTTTTTTTCCCACGGAATTTCCGCCCTCCCCACATTTTTTCTTGCAATCAGCGCCCTGCAGTGGGCTCGTGTTGTGTGTAAATAAAAGCAATAAAAGTATGTAATTATAAAAAAATTGAAAATAACTCGCATCCCTTTGTCAATCCACTGCTGGATGAAGGCCTCCCACCGTGTCATGTGATTCACGGGGGGTCGTTCGAGCACACTTCACCACGTTGGTCGGTGCGTGGTTGGTGAACATGGAAGGGTTCATGATCGGCTTTGACTTCAATTGCCACTGACGTGAGCCACGTTCAGGCATGGAACTCAGGGTTCACTGGGTCCGCAGCATGCAGTGCGCTAACCGCTGCCGCGCTGCCGCATCCCGATGTCTAATTATAATTTCTTGATAATGGATGATAGCTTCACGGACACCCTGTATTTTGTTTTTTTGTACTGACTGATGATCAGACTGCGATCATCAAACACGCTCCCCGCTTGAAAACCCCGTTTAATCAGGGGGCAGCCGCCACGGATTCCAACATCTCCGCGGCGATGTCTCAGTGCTCTAACACAACCACGATGAGCCTCCAGCAGAGCTACCGAGTTCCCTCTGATATTAAATCGCGAGCCGGGAAAACCAGGCACTGCAATTAGGACCCAAACGGTTTTGTCATTGCCTGCTGCTCATACTGCATTACCATTGACAAGTCATAGCTCTACCGATGTGTTCACGCCGTTGTGCCGCGTGTTTGGCACGATGCCCGGTGTTTTGTTTCACGCAGTGGAGGCTTCTTAAGGGATTGAAGAATACCCCCGGTACGTGCTGTGAAACGTCGGACGTCATGACGAACAACACGCGGTACGACTGGAAAACGCATCGGGAATATACGCGGCGCAACCGTGAAATTCTCATCTAAGCAGTGCCATTACGAATTATTTAAGGATTAGTTTTATTAAATTGCATTCTGGAATGTAACGATTGGCTGGATTAAAATCAAAATTCACTGCAGATGAACAGACATTCCGAGAAAAGTTATACGCCTTGTCAATTATTTTTGTTGAATCAATTACTGTGGGTTGTATTTGCTTATATGTTTACAAAAAAAGGTTTCGATATAGGGACTAAAGAGAAAATAGAAAACCATCAGAAATGATAACAGAAAATTGATCATTAATCTCAACAAAGTCGCCCATTAGTCGTGATGGAAATGTTCCTCGAGCTGACTGAACAATGGGAGAAGATTACAATCAGAACACACCACGTACAAATCCGAACACACGACGAAAGCATATTAAATCATGTCCCTTTATCCTGATAATCCGGTATTCACAAACAAGAGCAACATCGTCGAAATAAAGCGTCTTAAAAACCTTCTGCCTTTCTTTTCTCTCAAAAAAGTTAAATATATAAAAGGGACTCGGCTTCATCATGTCTACATCATGTCTTTACAACATTCAATTTCAGACATGTTAAACATATATATTTACCAACATTCCAAATATTTTATCGAACAAAAAATAATCGGTTTGAAAACATGAATTGCTGTGTGTGTCATCTAAAAAGCACCATTTTTTACTGGCTGGGAAAAATTAAAAATGAACAGTGTTTGTCAAAAAAATCGAATTATCCAAAAAGTTTACATTGGCTTGGCAGAACCCAGCATGCAAATGGTTTACCAAACATCTCACCCATTCGCCGATGCGCGAATAAATCATCAACAGCATTTTCCATCCCAAATCACCTTCAGCATTTTTACCATCCAAAAATCACTTTCAGCATTCTCCATCCCAAATGACTGTCAGAATGTTTCCAGCCAAAATCAGCGTAAAATTTCTACAGCCAGAATCACCGACAGGATTTTCCATCCCAAATCACCATCAGGATTTTACATCCCAAATCAGCGTAAAATTTCTCCAGGCAAAATCACGAACGTGACTAACGTGATTTTCCATCCCAAATCAGCGTCAGATTTTCCATCCCAAATCACCATCAGGATTTTCCATCCCAAATCAGCGTAAAATTGTCCAGCCAAAATCACCGACAGGATTTTCTGTCCCAAATCTTTTTTCCCTACGACCGGGCAACATTTAAAAGAGAGATTACCCCCCCCCCCCTGCTCTCGTTCGTATGCGCGTGGCACGTCTAGCGTTATTGCCATCCCACAGTTCCATTAACACAACTCTGCTTCAAATTAGGATGCAAATAACCAAGCGATGTCTTCCTTCGTTTTAAAACAATCGTCATTCCTGTCATAATGAGCGTAAAATGGGTTTTTAACGGTCTATTAACCATAACGGGAGAAATATTTTAGTTCCAACAGACAAAAAAAAATAACACCACGAAAAAAAATCGTAGCGACAACTCGATGAGATGAATAACACACATTCAAAAAATTCGGATTTTTTTTTTCCATATACATAATACGAAAGGATAGCGAAAACTGTTTTAGAATGGGAAATTAATCAGAAGCACCGACTCACTAATTCTGTTTTAATAGTGTAGCCACCCAACATCGACGCACTTATTCCACCACATGATCACCACATAGAGGACTTTTGAACAAGGTCCGACATTAGGTTGTGACTTTTTTCAATAAATGCCCCCATTCTCAAAAATCATTTGACCGCCACTCAACCATATAAATATAGTGTAATATAGTGCTCTTAAATAAAACTCTTACAATCCATGTTGGAACAAAATACCATGGGTAATTCATCTCGGGTGCAATAACAACATTATCATCATAGTAGCAATAATAACGGTAATAACAAACTTATTGTAGCAAGCAGAGTGTATGTATACCAATGAATGAACAGTTCATCATTTTCACCATCGGACATTCTCACTCAACGTTGTATTTTAAACAAACGAGCAGTGTTCAGAACGCAACTACTGTACCTAAAATGAATTTGTTTTCACTTGCAAAGAACAAAAAAAACATAACAAAACTAAAGAAGCATTTTCGTCAAACAATAACTACAACCACAAACATGTCCTTATTTTGTTTAAGTTTGTTACGTGAGTGATTTCTTGTTTTTTAAGTAAATTCCTTTAAGTGTTCATTTAGTTTGTCCGCTGCTGCTGCTGCTGCTGTTGTTGTTCCATCCGCTTCACTTTGCTTCATTTCACACTCAAAAACGTCCCCGACAATGCCAAGTTCCAGTCGACGCCACCACCGTCACCATCGTCGTCATCGTCGTCATCGTCGCGGCCGCCGCCGCAGTCCCCACTATCTACACGGGCTCACCGGGGGCATCGCTCCGAGATCGAAACCCTTCGGGCGGGGGCAGGTGGCGGACGCAACGTTTTCACAGAAAATCCGATGCGGAGGAGGCTCGGTGCCAGAGTGTGTGGACGAGGTCGAGGCCGAGACGGAGTCGGAGCCGTCGCCGCCGCCGCTGCTGCTGCTGCGGGGAGAGAGGTCGGTCGACGTCGGAAAACGGCCGCCACCGCTCGTCGGCCTCGCCATCCCGCCGTGCCGAGTCACGCCATCGTCTCTTTCCCCGGCAGCCGGCGGTCGTTGAAGGTGTGCATGTTGAGCGAGTCCTCGACGCGGATGAGCACCGGGGCCCTCCGCTTCACTCTGCTGTGGCACCGGAGGGATATGCGGAGTTCCTCCGCCATCGCGCTCAGCACCGAGCGCTGGGTGCACACAAGATACAAAGACAAAGGTCGCCCCCGCCCCAGCCCCCCCCCCCCTCCACTCCGTATCGCCTTAAGCGGGCTGTTGGGGCGAATCGTTAAAACGGGGGCAGCGTGGCCAGTGCCGCGCCACGCCACGGCCGCTTTTGTTTTCCCCAGCTGCTGACGTTTTTACGCGCACCGCACCCGTGTGCTCATTTAAGCCCGAGTTGACCTAGGCGTAGGCTCCAGGACCGGTTCAGATATTCGCACATGATGTTGGCCGCGAGAGCGATTCAAATTCTGGTTGCTCGCTTTGGAGTGCAGCGTGCTGCCCACTGCAATATGCACGCCCCACAACATACACGCACACGTCCACACATATACATACACGGTATACAGACATTCACACCCCATGTAGCTCACGCAAAATGTTGTTGCAAGTGCTGTTGGTGAGAAACGGTTAAGGATGGCATGCTTACCAATGCACCATCACTCCCACTTGTCAACTCAAGAGACAAAGATCCCCCGTATAACCTTAAGAGACTGTTGGGGCAAGTGCTGTTAGCGAGCACCTATGAAGGCCAGAACAGCACACGAGGAGGTTGGTGGCCAGTACCACGCCCAGATGCCTTTGTCGCCCTAGTGGCGATGTTTTAACGCACCGCACCGGGTACTCATTTGAGGCTGAGTCGACCTAAGGGAGGCCCAGGACCGGTTCAAATAATCGTCACCGACGTTGGCCGTGAGCGGGAACCGAACTCGGGACGCGTAGCGAAGCGTAGCGCTAACCGCTACACTACCGCTCCCCACTTGTCAACACACACACACACACGTGTGCACAAACAAGAGCAGATGTGCAATGGCACATCTGACATCCTCCCCCCGCCCCCCTCCCCCAGAGGCAAACACCGGTGAATTGCATTTCGCCAAAAACCTCAATACATTGATGTCCATCTGTGTATCAATACAGATCTTCTTGAGATGACCTCATTGACATGTGGTTTCCAACACCCAAGGCCTTCCTCTCTCCCGCAGCCTCTGTCCCAAACTCAATTTCTCTCTGCTCCACAGCACAGAAGAAATAAAGTGCGATTTCTCTTACACTATCCATTCAAGCCATCATCCTTTAATGGTATGACCGGTGATGCACACTTTCAGCCGAAGGTAATCTCCCGATATGGCTTTCAGGTGATGGCTTTGGCGATATGACATAGCCTTAGCACTGGGCAATACAGTTCTTCACTGATATGAAGTTCAACACTTTTGCTGTCTGCCAAAGCCAGGTAAAGGTGACAATATAATGGAGAGCGGAGTTGGACGTATATTCGTCTGGATTCCGGATATGGTCACAGTTGACTCGAATTGGATACACTGTTATTGGCCTAACACAGCACAACTTGTACTCGTGAAGAGACGGCGGCAACTCTTAAACACCTCTGTTGAAAGGTGGTCGGGCATATTCCTGTTATATAAACGCATCCATAATAAAAACAATTACTTGGCAAAATCAAAATCAAGTTTCTGCGAGAAAAGCTTGGATGAACAGTGCCAAGGGTAAAGGGTGCAGCCCTGCAATTGCTTGCTCACGCCACTGCTAGTGGAATGGGGTCTCTACTAGAGGCAGCTCTGGTGAGCGAACCCAGGTATTTATATTTTACCAGCTCGTTTTCAGAAGCGTCCTGGCCACAAATGAGTGCCCAATGAAGTGGTTGACCACGTGGATATTTACAAATACACTCAACGCACAACGCACATTTCTAAATGTGGAGGGAAAAACCAGAGGATCTGGAGAGAAATCCATGCGATCACAGGGAGAACATGCAAACCCCACATATACAGGCATCAGGGTCCGGATCGAACCCATGACCTCCTGTTTCCTAGGTGAGGTAGTTAACATCTCGCCACCAAAGCTATGAAGCTCTTTCTCACAATGTCCAGTAGAGATTGGTGCAATGTGCCATAAGAGATGGCATCAATATATCATAGAGGTTTACCAAACAGCTGGCGGTACTCACTGATTACGGTCCTCACAGTTCAGCTGCGAATATCTAATGCGGTCTCATTCTGCACCGAAATCGTGTGGCCTTCTGGGTGCTGCCCTGGTAGCCTTCAGCTGAGAAGCCCCCCGAATGACCTCGTCACATTTGCTTGAAAACTCTCACACTCTTCAAGATGGAGAAAGACTCGGGTGTCAGTTCGTTGAGGTGGCAACTGCTGAGAACCGGGGTTCCAATCTGTGTTTCACATACCTGTGATGCAACAGGGTTTCTCAACTGTCGTGTGTTTTGATGGATATTTGTGCATTCACCAATGACTGCACGGAGATCCGCAAATAGAAATTTGGTTTTGTGCTTAGTGTGGATACATTCCATCTCTGAGAATTGAAAAATATCGGTGTTTCATCGTAATGCGACACACAATCGCATCGCGGAGTGTGGGACAGTGCGATTGCTGCACCGGGAAGGATAATAAAATGCCACTTGAAGGGTTTTTTCAGATGTCCTGTTGAAAATCAGTTCCACATCCATTCTCCGTCACACACAACAGGAAGCGCAGCTACGCAGGATTTCTAACCGGATTCTCCATCTGATGGCAGAATGAACGAATACAATTGTCGAATAATATTTTGACAAAACTGAGTTATTTTTTGCGGCGAAGTTTGACACACCGCATTGTCCGCGTGGGGCTTTTGTAACGGAGCTATAAGTTTTAGAGGGCGAATTCCCTCCCCCCCCACCTCCTCCCCCACCCCACCCCACTTTAAGTCGAAATTTGCCGTTTGCTCTCTTGCCAAAATAATTCACAGCGTGCCAAACACACACCGATTGTCTCTGCCGAATCGCATGACTCTGCACGCACACAGAGTTACGGTCGGGAGACGGGGGGGGGTTGAATGATCCATCGAAAATGTCAACACCAACAGCGTTATACTTATCCATCCAATCGTAATGCAATCATTCGTTCCAAGTGCATAAGTGAACCACGTGTTGCGAAAGGAGATTTGGCAAATATTTGAAGGGTGTGGTAATTTATGTTTAAATGGTTCTCCGTAAATAAGGTGTCAGTCTTAATATCGTTTTGAAATTTGGGATATCTGACGTCTCTTGAAATTTCAATTGACTCACAATTCTATCTTTGTCTGTTTACTTATTAGTGCAATAGTCACCTCATATCTCTTTAATTTCTCTATAACTTTGTAAATGCAGAGATAAACTCAAAAAAGTATCTTCCCGAGCCGAATTACGCTGCAGGTAATTTATTATTCAACAATTATTAACGTGCGTTTAATTTATATTTATCACGTGACACTGTTGGTTGTTTTCCTTTTGGTATGCGCCGATTGCCATTTGCATCATCGCTGGACTTTATTTAGTTTTCGTTTTGCCCACGTCGCTTTGACGACCCACGTTCACGTCTAGCAAATGCGACCGCCCACATCCCCGGCCTGTGTCGCTCTCACCTGGCGAGACGGATAACCTTGACGATTTCACACCACCCCAGCCAAACGCTAACACAATTTTTGTATCGTACGAATTTTAGCCGTTGTCATTCGTCTGTCGGTTAGAGCTCGTGTACAAGAGGTGTGGCTCTCAATACGCACGCGTAGGCCTCGGCAAGGTAAGGTAATTGTACCCTTTTAACCGGGTAAAAGGGTAAAGGTAAAGGGTAAAGGTGTCGACATGCCAATGGGTAAGAGTAAAGGGTAGGCTCGTTGCTTTTTACCTTTTACCTTACCTGCTAAAGGGTAAAAGGTAGGGTAGAGTGATCGTATTGTGGTAAGGTAAAAGGTAGGGTAAAGGTAGGCTCGTTGTTTTTACACTTTTACCTTACCTTGCCGAGGCCTACGCACGCGCACTTAAAAGTGCCCAAGTGTCACAGCACTCGACAACACAGGCTCACAAAAAGGAATTAAAGAACAGCTCTCAATGTCTAATCAATACACCGACCCTTCTCCCCCCCCCCTCTTCTCCCTCCGTCTCTCGGTCTCCTGGCGAATACGTCTCAATGAACCGGCGTAAGTCATTAATCTTCACTTTTCACCTGTTGCTGCCCTCCGTTGTTCCAATTCAATCTCACACGCGCGCGCCCCGACCCAACGTATTTAACCACGCGAGAGCCCTCGCGAGATTCACCCGCGGATCGTTCGGGGGGGGGTCACGTCTTGCACTTTAGTCACTGGCAATTTACAAATTCGAGATGCTGGGAGGCTGCGACGCTTGGCCCAGTGGCAGAGTTCGCAAACGGGTTTTGATTCCTTACCCGTACCCGTACCCGGCCGCACCAGGGTCGCAAACGGGTATCTGGTACCTGATAGTGACCTCTGGGATGAAGCCATGTTGCAGGCACGGGTGGGTTGATTCTAGGAACTTGAATTGTGAGAAGAGACAAGACGTTGGGAAATGAGTGACAAACAGTTACTCACCAGTGACTGTTTGGCCCAGTGGCAGAGGTCGCAAACGGGTTTTGATTCCTTACCCGTACCCGTACCCGGCCATACCAGGGTCGCAAACGGGTACCCGTACCCGTAATCGGCCGGGTACGGGTAGTCGGGTATCGGGTAGGGTACGGGTATCGCGTAGGGTACGGGTATCGGGTAGGGTACGGGTATCGGGTAGGGTACGGGTATCGGGTAGGGTACGGGTATCGGGTCCCCGGTTGCGACCTCTGCCCAGTGGTCTCCAGGGCGCGGCAGGTGAAACATCGTTCCACATTCCTCTGACAGCCTCCCGTCATTGTGAGGCAGAGCAGTCTCACCACGAGATTACCGATGCCTGCCCTATCTGTTTTGCCAATCGGCGTAGCCTCACTGGCGCGGTACACATTTTACTCACCTCAGGACAAGACGGTGGTGATCGTGACAATGAATTGACTCGGGTTTGAATTTAAACTCGCAACCCTGCGATCACAGGCCAAGTTTCCCAGCAAAGAAGCGTCCTTAATGCTTAACGGTGAATGCCAATCCGCTTCTGGATGAAGACCTACCCGTGCCGTGCAAGTCGTGGGTTCGTTGTTTGACCATACTTCAATGTGCTGGTCAAATGCGCGTTGGTCAAGGGAAGTGAAGTTGCCAGGATCACTCTAAGGACCACTTTAAATGTCACTTGCCTCTGATGTGTGGTTCAGGTCACCTGAGCTCGATTCAGAGTGTACCAACCACTGCACCACAGCATTGGCGCAGTGAACTCTTCCCAGCGAGGTACTGGTGTGTTGCAAGACGAGACGTGAATTCGAGGTTCTACCCTGAATTTGCAAGAAGCGGATAAATGATGGCTTTTGCATGCCTGCCTATAATTGGAGAGACGATTCTTTATTCCCACGGGATAGTAAGTGCATTGTGGGCTAGAATTATAATCACACGAGAGCGTGTGTGAATCTCGCGCGAGTAATTTCACACCCTTCATTACAGAAGGATTTGTAATGCAAATCCGAAACTGCCTTTAGTGCACAATCCTAAGCAGCAAGTCTTTTTCATACTGTTTCCCAGGCACAAAGTATATGAAATTAGGAGTCTTAAGCGAATGATTTCGAATGCTCAAGAATAACTGCAATCCATTCTACTTCCCTCCGCAATTACTGGTGGAAAATAGTTTTAAAACCTCTTATCACACCCGCCCTGGTGACACCGTAAACAAAAAAATGCCTCCAGTGTAAGTGCTTTCCGTCTCCCGTGCCCCTTTATCTTGAAAATGCAAGTATCGTTTGTGACAATTACCAACATTATCTCGAGCGAGCAGCGATTCCTGAACTCCGGAATGGTGCACAGAGGAAGAGAGAGATATAAAAAAATATAATTCTGCAACCTTGAAACATTTTCTCCTGCGGTGTTTCAATAAATTGTGACAAAAGGCGTTCATATTTAATATAGTGTAGTGCTTATCTTTTTTTTCCCAGTCATTTTATTTTCATTCATTTCAGGAGCTTTCGGACACTAATTAAGGAATCTAAGTTGTAGCGTTCAAATGCTGTGACCTGCTGTCGTGAGTTCGCATGCCGTGGTGGGAACGTTCCAAGGAAAGCCACCATCGAACCAATGGTAAA
This sequence comes from Entosphenus tridentatus, assembly GCA_014621495.2. NCBI lineage: Eukaryota > Metazoa > Chordata > Hyperoartia > Petromyzontiformes > Petromyzontidae > Entosphenus > Entosphenus tridentatus. The sequence continues at coordinate 7,570,111 of CM025673.2, forward strand.
ACTGGTGTGTTCCCCCTGTCATTTAAATACAAACTCAAGCGTGGTGACGCTTTAAGCGAAGATAACCATCTCTCTCTCTTTCGTCTACAAAAAAAAAAGTTACTCAAAAAAACTTGGTATAACGTCTGACCACCGTGCACTCCGTTTCTGTTTCAAGCACCACGATTGGAGGGAAATGCCATGTGTACACGTCAAGGCTCGTACATTTTAGCCTGTTGGCAGGACTCATCCACGGTGAAGCAACACAGCCTCGACTGAGCACCACTATTTGTCCCCACCATTGTGACGTAATTCTTTACCTGCATCTGTGACATAATGGATTACATGAGCGTGCGCCGCAAATACGTCAAATGAACTTTAAACCGGTGCAAAAGCCGTCTGTACTTATCCACACGCGTGCCTGTTTGTATACGTTCGCCGTTTGAGAAATTACATAGTGCGGCCTGCCGAGAGGTTGAAACTGACACCAATGTGCCGTGCCTGGGAAATTGGCCACACATGTCCAATGCAGATGTAATTTCCCATTTCATCGTTGTCAATCTGCCTCCAGTCACATCTAAAATATAAAGGAAATGTTAACTGAATTCTGAGCACGGCACGAGCACACATTCCGTTTCACGTCCTTCCCATCCTCACTAGACCCCATGTACACCCCACTACTCATCTCCTTCTCACCCCCCCTCCCTGCCGGCTTGCTATGAAACCGTACATTCCATATTAAACACACCTGCGGTACCACACGCCAGACACGTGCATTGCAATAAAGCAGGTGTGTGGTATTTGAGAGCTAAATTATCATCTAAAGCGGTTCTTTACCATTACTGCATTGCACCCCTTTAGTTCTCAATGATGAAAACATGTATGTCAATACATAGGTCTGATGAAACAAAGTCGTTGGTTGTACTTGCGTTCATGCCCGTGCATAATTTGTTTTAGAACCTTCGAAAACAAAATCTGGCATGTCTCGAACCCCCAGAAAGGGCATATCGCATCCCCAGGGGGTGCATGCACCCCAGGTTAAGAACCACTCCTATAAAGTGGTGGGTGCTTTAGCCGGTGAAATTCCACATTCCCATGGCAGGCGCTATTATTTCATAGGGCATTTAAATACGTTGTAATTAAGATGCACTTGCACACAACTGCCAATGCCGTTCCTTAATTTGTGTTCACGTGTGTGCACAATTTTCGAGTGATTTCTTTGCGGTTACGTTTAATAACACCTGTTTCAGGAAGGCATGTACGTGTAGAGCCCCTGTGTCAATCCACTGCTGGATGAGGGCCTCCCCACGCCATGAGACAAACTTCACTCAGTTGATCGCCAAAGCATGTTTTGACCTGTCAAGGGAAGAAGTTGAAGATGCGGCCTGCACTTGTGGTGCGTTGAACACAGCGTGGTGGGTGACACGAGGCAATTTAGTCGGGTAGGTCACGTCCCGGAACGAGGAGGAATCCGCTGAGTAAATCCACGGCTCAGAGTTACCTTGGTAGAAGCTTAAGACGAGTGATACGGAGTCGACTGACTAGCTGCGAGTGAGCGAGTGAGTGAGCGTAGTCAACCGGTGAGGAACAACTGCATCATAGCTCAAACCGATCTGCTTTGCATTGAATCTCCCCATTCGTTTTTTGTTTTTTGGGGGGGGGGGGGGGG
>CM025673.2:7590658-7600847 GCA_014621495.2 Entosphenus tridentatus
AACCGTGAGTGAGGGCATCAACCGTGAGTGAGGGCATCAACCGTGAGCGAGGGCTTCACTTCATCAAACCGGCACCGATCGGGGTGGGGGAAGTAGGGTCAGTCAACACCCCCTGTGACTGATCTGGAGGCCTTCATCTAGCAGTGGACTAAGAAAGTCATGTGACTAATTATTTGATTTACAGCCCTTTGTCAATCCAAGGCTGTGTGGATCAAGGGGGTAATTTAAGACATTTCACCATGCTGGCCAGTACAACGACACAGCCTTAGAGCAGCCTACAACATGTGTTTCCACACGCTGGTTGTCCAACCCAAAATATGATTTTGATACCAGCCGCTTTGTCAATCCACTGCTGGATGACGGCCTCCCATGACATATCAGTCACGAGGATCAACGAACCACACGTCATCGCCAGCACGGCTTGGTGAAGGGGGCATGCCAGAACCCGTTCAGATATTACTCGTCACCAATATTAGCCGCAGTTGGAAACCAAAATCGCCAGATTCATGGGTGCAATTGCTCTAACCACCGCTCCTCGGCTCCACCCCAACAAAGGGTTGGAAATATTTTAGATTATTACGATTATTGCAGCATTGCAGAAACCGTTCCAAATGTGTGCGTGTGAATAAAACTAAAAGTAAAACTATATATTTATTTTTAAATCAGATAAAGCCCACTGAGCTCTGATCTCTTTTTTTCAGAAGTGACCTGGCCACGTGTGATAGCTCACAGAAGTGGCCGATATCGTCGTCACACGAGGGAATTCATAGCAGCAGCCAAATCATCGAAATGCACGTTGTTGATTCGAAATGTGGAGAGTGGGGGGGGGCAACACCGGAGGGACTCGGAGAAAATTCCACACGGCCACCACGGGGTAGAACACGCACACTTCAATTGTCCAGGCGTCAGAGTCGGGATGGAACCCACGACCACGTGAATTCCAGGCAAGGGAGATAACATTTCTAACAGTGGTGCCCCACACGGGGAAGGGGGCGGGGTAGAAGGATTGGATACAGGAGACGTGATTATTGGACATATTGTTCAGCTCATAATTGAAGGCTACACTACGACGGGTGTAATTGTTTCATCGGTGAGCATTGGGCCAGGGTACGGGTTAATGACGGCACGCAAAGCCCTGCTCACTAGGCCGGTGGGCGATGATGTCCTCAAGGCTTGTACTCTCGAGTGGATATCAAAATGGGTGGCGACACATATAACCTCAGTACTCATGCTGGGATTGTTGGGCGCCACGGTGGCTAGGAGATGTTAACTACCTCGCCTGGTATACAGGACGTCGTGGGTTCAATCCCGACCCTGACGCCTGTTGTATATTTGGAGTTTGCACGTTCTCCCTGTGGTCGCGTGGATTTTTCTCCGGGTCCTCCCAGTTTTTCCCTTCACATTTAGGAACAAGTGTTTAGAGTATTTGGCTGCTATAAGTGTCCACGTGATAAGTCACTTCGCGAAAATAACACTTGTGTTATAACACTTGTGTTATTTTCGACAACTGTGGGAAGGATCCTTGAACTGCGCAGCTATTCAATAGCGCATCGAGAGTTGGCCTGCATCTAGATTCGAGCCCGCGTATCATGGCATTTTTACCGTTACAATTATTATTGCTTGCGAAACACAATCACCAGATGTACTTTACATCGGTGAGTGAAAGCCTAGGCCAAGGGTTAATTGCGGGGTTACTGGCGGCGCATGCTTGAGACTCGCTCCACCATTTGTCGATTCGCTCTTGGCCAGACCCTTCTTCTGTCATGCGAAATATCTGACAGACACAACGACCCTTCCCCTGTCCCGTTCTCCCACCTCCTCTTTGTCTATCATCTTCGAGCTTGTCTTGCTGCCCCTTGAGAGCGTCAAGTGTCACTGTTGAAGTCGTGGGGGTGGGGAGGGGGAGTGCCTCAGTTGTGGCGGGGGATAGAATGGACTGCGTCGTCAGTACGCTGTCGCTCCGTACGAACACGGGACAACCGTCGTAGGTCAAAACAATGCGCTCGCCTTCTATTGACAGAAATATTAGCAGAAGGCTACCTCTTTAGCCCCAAAGCTCATTTTCAAAGGGACATTGCCAAAGCTCTCTTGCCTTGTTTCAACAACAACAACAAAATCATAAAAAAATTGGCTCAACAGAAACGGAAGGGACATTGGCGAGGGTAAAATTGCACCCAATAACAATGCTCGCCCGGCTTACGATTTAGGCTCGGCGATTTAAGCGAGTGCCTGCGCCACCCCCTCCCCTTCCCTCCGTATACATCCCAGTCCTTCTCGCCGCGCGCCCTTCCAGCGTCGGGTGAAGGATGCTGCACGTTAATCTATCGGCTGTGGTTTATTCGGACGCTTTTGAAAAGGCCCCAGATGGGTTTCGGCGTTTTGGCAGTATTGTTAGGCTCGTAACAATCTACACGAGGACAGCTCAGACACGGACCATGGTCGAGATGCTCCCATGCAATCAGGGATGGCCGACTGTGGCCCTCGATGAAACCGTTACAACCATGCGTGCATTCCACGTCAAAGCATGTTAAATAAGAGCCAGTCAGTGCTCTGCGCAAGGCCAGCTCGTGGGAAACTAGGTTCGAGCTGGTAGGTAGAATCATTTTGTTCACAGCTTCATTCGCGGTACAGCAATACCCCGATTTACGTTTCCCCCGTTTAAATCGTTTTGCAAATACGTCGTCACTTTATTACTAACACGGCGACCTGACTTGCGCTGCGTCGACCCACACTTGCATCGCTGACGGCATCGTCCGTCCTTTCTAGTATCCGTCGTCTGCACCGAACCCTGTAAGTCCCTTTAATTTGCGTCATTTCGATATTCGTTGTCGCACCTTTCAGGCACGCATCCTCAACGTAAACCGAGGTATTTCTGGACATAAAACACTTTAACGAAACTGATTTTTTTTCATTTGATCAGGTAAAGCCCACTGAGCTATACAGCTCTTTTTGAGAAGTGACCTGGCTACCATAAATGATAGCTCAACGAAGTGGCTTATAATGTGAACATTTATATCACCAAAATACTCGAAACAAATGTGTCTAAATGCGGAGGGGAAAATCAGAGGAATGGGAGGGAAATCCACGCAACCACGGGGAGAACATGCAAACTCCAAACATACAGCAGGCGTCAGGGTTGGAATCGAACCCACAACCTCCTGTATACCAGGCGAGAAAGCTAACATCTTGGTAAAGTGGCGTACCTCCATTTGCTGTGGGCTCAAACACAATTATCTCACGGCGGGGTTAAGGGGCTGATACTTCACCCAATGGAGCAGGCCACGCCAGAGTGGCTGGTAGGTGCACCACTTTACTCCCCTACCACCCCCCCCTTCTGTCTATTGTTCACCCGATGCTCTGCTCATTGTCGTGACCATCAACTTCACCATTTCTCAATATTGTTTCTTGAAGGAAGCTACCAGCCTGTGCCACAACAGAACAAGCTCTGGTCACACACTTTCAAGAAGGTCGCTAAGCACGCACAATGTTCGTCAAACAGCATAAATGATCACGTTGAAACTCCGGTCATCCTCGCAGCGGCTTTTGGAATGGCCATCGAACAAAGACGGTCGCCGCATCGCGCTGCCACTTTCAGATGCGCTTCTGCGGACGTCTGGAACGCTCTTCCTTCCGATATTAGGAAGTCACTGGGAGCTACGCACTTTTAAATCTAGATTGAAAACTAATTTCTTTAAAACTGCTTTTTGCGTCTGGTTTGTTGTCCTTCCCCCGCACCTCCGATTAGCATGGTTGGCTACGTGTGGTGCGAAAGAATTTCAAAATACTTACGCACAACGCACGCACAATGCCGCACAACGCACGCACAATGCCGCACAATACACGCACAATGCACGCACAATGCCGCACAATGCCGCACAACGCACGCGCGCACCTTGAAGAAGGTCATGGTGGATCCGTCACGCACGGCCCCGTACTCGATGCGCGTCTGCTTGGCGAGGTCGTCGGCGGAGCTGATGGGCGACTCCATCCGCTCCACGGTGAGGAAGGCGGCCAGGTTGGCCGTGTAGGACGAGATGATGATGAGGGTGAAGAACCACCAGATGCCGCCCACGATGCGCGTCGACAGGGCCTTGGGCATCAACTCCGAACCTGGGGTGTGGATCGTCTTAGTCAGATCATCGTCAGTCAGAAAGGTTGACAAACTTATGCAACAAAAATCTGGAAAAAATCCTAATCATCATTATTATTCCCCGGCACCTCCGATTAGCATGGTTGGTGACGTACGGTGCGAAAGAAGTTCAACATACGTGCATCATCAAACACGTTTTCAGTGAATTCTCGACGACGATGGCATTGGAGATTTTGTGGGGATGAGCTTAGAGTGTGGATGGTAATCATCATCAATATAAAGTCATCATACCCATCATTTGTTATCGTCATCTAAATCTCAAAAAATATCTATAAATATCACAAATGACTAAACTCAATCATCATAAATACCAAATATCATTATCGTCAACACACAAACGACAATCATCATAGTCTTCATCATCAATAAATACACGTAAATAAGTAAAACTAATCATAATCAGCAAATATACATATTTGAATTATATGTTTTATCATAAATATAAATGTTGCTCATCTTTAAAAATCCACCTAGAAAATAACGAATATCATTTCCGTGATCATCATCATCCACCTCACTGAAGATTTACATATAAGTGTAAAACCATGGGAGAGAGAGAGCTTAAATAATAATAAATAACGCTCGTTAATTTAACAGGGTATTATATTTGTTGCAATGTTTGTATTTTTATACACGAAAAAAAGATCTAAAATATATTACAAACGAAGTTATCATCAAATTGCGCCCTTTCTCCCCACGGTTGCCAGAACATACTCCACGGACCTTCACTCTGCTGTCCGGATATGGGGGCTGCCTCTCTGAACACAACGACAGCGAAATCACCGATTCTGGTCACCAGGCCTCCAAATGCCGAGCACACACGTGGACATCTCCTAACTTCACCACACGCCTGGAGGGACAGAGTCTTTGAGCTGCAGTCAACTCATGGCTAATACCGTTTTGATGTACTAATGTCTGATATGGCTGTTGTTGACAATTGCACCCAATAAAAGAAGAAATCCACGCGAGGTTTTTTTGGGTTCGAGGGCGTGAATATAAATGTGTCGTGAAACCCGCTGCCACCCGACAGAGCCAATGAGTGAGGTTTGTCACGTAAACAAATAACTTTCAAGAATTAAAAATGTAAGTTGATTAAGAAGATTAATGATCTTTTAATATAAAAAAAATCTAACAAATTACAAATATCATGCCATAACAGGGTTGCTTTATAATTAATTTTCAATTATTACAAACCTTTGTCAAGCATCAATTTACGTAATGCATGAAACATTATTTTAGTATAACATGTGCTTTGAACTGTGCAATAAAAAAATGTCTTAAACAATTAATTACATAACCAAAGTAAAAATAAACACGAGTAAATTATCATAATATTTATTAATTTTGCTTTTGCCAAAAGCATTCCGGGGATTATTGGCATTAAGGAACTTACATTTTTTTTTGTAAATATGGTACCGTAATTTAAAAATGTAATTACGGAATGGAACAAAAATATTACCGTAGCCTTCCGCTCTTAAACAAACATACATGATCCTGCAAAGGCGTCCATACCACTCAATTAGGCAAAATGCCTTACACGTGCAATAATTCACCAACAGCAACTCACACTACCTTCCCAGCGGTTGCGAGGCAATTCATCATAATCCATCATCATCATCATCGTAATAAAACCTGGTTTCACTGCCTGGAGGCACATGCAGAATTGTGATTACCAGTTACGCTGGCCACAGGGGACTTGCGGCAGGGCTCTGGCTGGTGGAGGGGATGGGGCGGGAGGTGCCACTCGAGGCACTGGCGCTGAGATGAAGCGAACTGCTGATTCCCCCCCACCCACACACTGACCCAGGTTCAAGCCCGGCACGAGTAACAAAAATAGAATAACAAGGCTAGGTCGGAGATGACGAGGGGCTAGGGTCGGGGTCGCGAAAGGGTTAACCTGGCAGCCGATAGATTATCAGCCTGAGCTGCCGCAATCGAATCGCTCGCGATTTCCGCCGGCGGGAAGCGATGGAAAAAAAACTCGCGCGTCCAGTTGAGTGCGCGGGGAATGTTGCGAGGCAGGAAAGGGAGCGGTGGAACGTCGTGGGTGAGAATAGTGTTACCCATAATTTGGCATGCATGGTGGTAAACGAACTAATATATATATTTTGACCAGGTAAGGCTCACTAAGCTTATATAGCGCTTTTTCAGAAGCGACCTGGCCACAAATGACAGCTCAGCGAAGTAGCTTATCAATGTGCAAAAATTGATAGCAGCCAAATACTATAAAGGGTGTGTCTAAAATTTGGTGGGAAAAATACTGGAGGACTCGGAGTCAAATCCAGGCGGCCACGGGGAGAACACGCAAACTCCAAATATACAGACATCGTCAGGGTCGGGATGAAACCTACGACCTCCTGCATACCAGGCGAGGTAGTTAACATCTCGCCACCGCGGGACACCCGCTTAGCGCGGACAGTGAATTCGATGATCGAGGACGCCACTTGCGATCGTTTGTACCTCACGTCTGCCTCCGCGGTAACGCGCAGGGACTTGGTAAGCCGGAGCTGAATGTCGCCGGAAATGTGGGATCTCACTTTACCTCTGTTACAGCATCATCCTTTCTTCAGACGTTCGGGCGGGGAAGTTTCCACTGATCTCCCTGAATCGTGATACATTGCTGTGTAACACGATTTTTGTCCCTGGGTAGTAAGTGTTATTTTCTAATTGGTTATGCCTCAAAGTATAGAAAATGGCTATTATTCCCCACAAACTTTGCTTTTGTGACCAGGACTTTACGTGAAGGAACGACACAAATGCACATGTTTTCTCATTGAAAATAGGTACATTTCAAAATATCAATGTCCTGGTCACAAAACCAAAGTTTGTGGAGAATAGCCATTTTCTGCACATTTGAGCTATAGGCAATTAGGAAATAACACTTACTACCCAGGAACAAAAAAATTATAAATGTGTTACACGGTGTTATTATTGGAGTGGATTAGTAACTTTCCGTTTGAATCCTGGTCACAAGAGATAAAGTTTGTGGGGAATAATAGACATTTTCTGCACTTTTGAGGCATAAGCAATTTGCAAATAACACTTACTATCCAGGAACAAAAAACATATGTTGTTGTTACACAGTGTAATAAAACGGTGCCGCGCACATTCCGTTGTTTGCGTGGATTATTTAGCGTGAGGCAATTGTAGAGGGAGCTTTTACCCCAGAAGGCTACGTAGGTCTGCCTAGTGGGGGAAACAATGTTGCTATGCTGAAGGTGAATTGTTAACGCGGGATGCTTCTCTTCGGCAATTTGCCCGGCTATTTTACTCGGGAGAGATCCGTGGTGCGTTCGCACAGCGGCGGAAAGAACAAAACAAAGATTTAAAAAAACTTCAATGATGCGGAGAACAAGTAACGGAACCCTTGAGGAGTATTGCGCAACTAACGAACGAGGTGTTTTACGGTCGTGCATGAGACACACGCAAACTATTACGAAAAAAAGACCAGTGGAAATTAATTATATGAAAAACGTCGAGGTCCATGTGCAAGTAAGGTCTAGATTTTAGACTAACAGCAGCAGAAACACACACAAAGATAGGGGGGGTGAGGGGGGGGATAATAGACTATAACAAAGAGTGAGGTACCTATGTGGTTTTACCGAAATAAGTAATAAGCAAGTAACGAAAAAATGCAAACGAGCAAAAACATTCGGGCCGTGGCAACTGGCAGACACGTGGCCTATTTTGGAACGACATCGCGCGATCGTTAACATCCAGTGTGAATCACGCGCACTGTTGGCCAGCATTAATCAGGGCGGCTGCTCGACTCGAACCGCGAATCTCTGCAGCAAGCCGCGGACGCGTCACCGCGCAACACCGAGCAGAGATCGATCAAACTTTAAATGCAAATTATGAGTGCGTTTATTTATTTCCGTTGTTGTTGTTACATTAATCGTGCACCCAGTGGTGATTATTTACGGTTTACAACGCAAGCCTCAAAGGTTGGCGGCTGGGGTCTCTCTCCCTCTGGCTTGAGAGGAACAATCTCAGGGCTGCTGGCTCAGTACCAATCATTAGCCCAACACCTCCGAGGGGTGCCCCCAAAGCCACGTTCGACGAATGGGTTTATACCACGAGTCGTTACGGAAGGAATCCCGGGGCAACCCGCTCGCTAAATACGTCCGCGAATGCACCTGCAGGCGTGGCACTTTTGGCACGCGACGCACATCTTAAAGAGCGCATGTACGCGTGCGTGCTGAGCTTCGTCCGCACCCGATAGAGCCAACCGTGCTAATCCCAGACGGCAACTCGAACCCGTGTGTTGTTATCCAATAGATTGAAAACTACTTTCTTCAGCACTGCTTGTTGTGTTGTTGTTTATTCCCGCAAACCTCCGATTGGCGCAGGTTGGCCACGTACGGTGCGAAAGAAGTTCAACACGCGTACGTATATACTGTACGTACGTGCATACGTTGTTTCGCCACGAGTGTGCGGGCGCTATGGGCGAGTCGTTCCGGGGTCAGTGAACTTTGCTGAACTTTACACAAGCGCAGCGGCTACTTATTCAAGACTGAGTCGACCTTGGGGAGGCTCAAGACTCGTACAGATATTCGCCACTCATGTCAGCTATGGCTGGGGAATTGAACTAGGATCACCGGATTTGTAGCATGATGATGCAAGCTTAAATAACCCCCGTGACCTGCACTGCATAAGAAGGTTCTCATCTAAACCTCGATTGAAAACCCATTTCTTCAGAACTGCTTTTTGTGTTCAATTTGTCCTTCCCGCCCCACCCTGCACCGTACCTCCGATTGGCGCAGCTTGGCTACGTACGGTGCGAAAGAAGTTCAACACGCATACGTACGTGCATACGTTGTGTTGCCACGAGTGTGTGGGCACGATGGGCTAGCCATGCAAACCACCACCGCGTGCCATGAGCCAGCGGACGCAGCGTGGGGCCTCCGTTTCCCAACACCGGTGCAAACGGACGATGCCATGCGGTGTTGCCGGCCCACGTCAATTTTTTTTTTTTAAAGAACCTTCGAACGAGCAATCGATTGCGACAGCTCTGGATGATATTGATTAGACGGGTCGGAGGGAACCGTGCTTAGCGAAAACCTGTGAAGGTCCGCAATGCTGACACTTGCATGGCAGACCGTAATATTATGAGCATCGCAGGCTCCCGGCAACCTTTGATCTCTCTCTCTCTCTCTGTTACGGATATCGAAGTCATCGTGAGTTGACCGAAGGGACCCTTGGGTGAGATTTATTCATCAGTCGACACGAGCGATGGCTGTGCATCATGCCCAGGTATCGAACCATGGTTACGGGGAATATAGCACTACACACACACACACACTCCGGCAACAGTCTTCCACATACAAATCAAACGCAAGTATCGCCAGCGGTGCTGCTCGCATCACACTGGAAGTCACGTATGGCCGAGCTAACATCGGAGAAGTACACGACATCTATTGGCAACACTTGACAATGATGTTGCGTGGCCAGGCATCGGTAGCTGGGTTCACATCGTGGTGAAATGAGGCATGACGCTACCACACCTCGCCACTCCTTCATGAACATGATGAAGCAAGCATTGTTAGCGAGCACCGATTGACAGTGGTGTGGACAACTCTATTGCTGGCTGCCTTTGTCTCCCCAAGTGCTGATGCTTACGCACTGCACCAGGTACTCATTTATGGCTCAGTCGACCTGGGGGAGGGCCCCAGACCGGTTCAAACATTCGCAGCTATTAATTATTGGCCGTGAGCGGGACTGGAACTCGGGCTCCGTAGCGCAGTGCGCTAACCGCTGCGCCACCGCTCCGCACTGCAGCCACATGCCGCACACGCCCCATACTCACTTGCACGTAATTTCCCCCCTTCCCCGAGTCCAAATTGCCACTTTCAGACCTGTCATTCCCTGCCACCTTGACAATGGCGCGGTTTTATTTTTAAGCATGATCTTATAATATGCCACTTGGAGTCAGCATAGCAGAAGTCCAGCTCGACACAAAATGTCTCAAAATCGTACAATCACCTGATATTTAGCCCGGGGGGGGGGGGGGGGGGGGGGGGGGGGGGGGGGGGGGGGGGG
>CM025673.2:7600947-7624541 GCA_014621495.2 Entosphenus tridentatus
GCCCGGGGGGGGGGGGTATAGCACCCCCCCCCCCCCCCCCCCCCCCCTGCACAATTGTCCCTTCACCCCCCCCCCCCCCCTTTGCCGTGCGTTCACAAAAAGTGCCGGGGACTGTTTGTTAAAAAAAAACCCGAGCAAACATCGAGTGGGCCCCCCGGTCCGACTCGTGAAACGGTGCGCGAGGGCAATTACAGCCAACATTGTTTACTCGTTCGATTTCTGTCCAAAGGCTAATACTTGTGCTTTAAATGACTTGCACCTTGTGTTTGAATTGCCGAGCCATTCTGGAGCGAGGCTTTCTACTGGCGCCGATGCACTCATTTCCTGCAGCCTAAAGGGTGAATGTGTCTAAGTGGTGCTTCTGCGTGCGCTGGGTATGGGGTAGCTTCAGAAGACTTAAAGGGATTCACTGTGTGCATGTACGTGCGTAAGCACGTTGAACTTCTTTCACACCGTACGTTGCCAACCGTGCCAATCGGAGGTGCGGGGGAAGGACAACAATCTAAACGCAAAAAGCAATCTAGATGATTTAAAAGTGCACAGCGCCCAGTGGCTTCCTAATATCGGAAGGAAGAGCGTTCCAGACGGCCGCAGAAGCGCATCTGAAAGTGCCGCGCGATGCGGTGCAGGTGTCAATGGGCGCAAGTTCACGGTTCCTAATGGGACGACAAGATGAGCTTTGCCTTGCGGCCATCTATCGCACTGAATGTGCCCCATCTCATAAGATCTTGCAAGCAAAGCAGTGGGATGAATGTGAGGGCGCTGCCAGGGAATACCCATTGTTTCTAGATTTGAAGCTTTCGTGACTGCAAGGATTCCCCCCTCAACTTGTATATAAGGGCTTACATCCTGTATTCCTGCCTCACTTGATGCAGCAAATCTGGCTGTGACGGTCCCACCTGATGACGGAGACTTGTGTTGCCTCCGAAACGTCGTGATTTTTATTTTATTTTATTAATTTTTATTTCATTTTTTACCTACGTGACTTTACCGAAAGAACTAAAAATACCCATTGTGTTGTTGTGCGGCTCGATACGTCCAGCGGCAGTGTAGTGTCAAGGAGCCGGTCGCCGGCGGCAGATGTTCGAGATCCACATCCTCGAGTCTCTGAGCCACTTTTGCAACAGACTTACAATGCCGTCCTTCCCAAAGAGCTTGCCGTGTGTTATCAGCGCGCATTCGCGATGGACCAGACTCAAAGAGGGAGCAATAACAAAGTGTTCGGACTTTGCTCGCTGTCGAAGCGTGGTTACCGCAATTGCCCTCTGCTGCCCACCGAGTAGACCCACGGCTGCCTACAGCACCTGTTATGCACGGTGGTCATCCAATGCAAGAAACTATCCAGGCTCAACATTGCTTAGTTTCCGCGATCTGACATCTCGGTGCATTCGAAGTGATGTTATCGCAGGCAGGAAGATAATAATGCAGTTCAGATATGTAGCTAAACATTAAAATAAAACTCTACTTGTGAAAAGACAGTGGACAGGTAGATAACAGAGGTGTACATATATAGACATTTAGGTACATAGATGACCAGACCACAAGGACATTACGAATGATGCACAGAAGTTCAAGGATAGGAAATATAACTCTTGGACACATTTCGGGTGATTTGCTCAGAGACAAATGGCTCAGGAAGCTGTCACCAATGGAGAGAGGCATAAAACGTCGCACCAATTGATCAATGTTTTCACATTGATCACATCCAGGTGGTGTTCACATCGATTGACCAATGCGATTGATCAACGTGAACACCACCTGAATGTGACATTGTATTCGTTGCTTTCCGTCGACGTCACCCATCACGTTAAAAGAACAAGACAGCGTCCACACGAAGGTTACACGGCCACCGTTGACGGCCTTGCCCGCTGCTCACTCGCTCGCTCGCCCGTCCGTTCATCCGTACCTTGCTGCATGAGGGCTCCCACTCCGAACCAGAAGCTGTTGAGCATCGTGAAGTTATTCTCCACCACGTCCGAGTCCGGGTTGCACGGGTGGGGGTTGTACCACTCGTAGGGACTGAACCTGGGCGAGGTGCACAAGTGAGCGGGCAAGCAGACACAGCCCAAGCATAACGCGCACAAAGACAAAGATCTCCCCATCCACGTAGCCTCGAGCAGACTGTTGGGGCAAGTGCCGTTCGCGAGCAGCACTACCTATGAAGGCCAGCACTGTCGCACACGAGGGGGTGGTTGGCCAGCACCACTCCCGGCCGCCTCTTGTGCCAATGCGTACACACCACACCAGGTACTTATTTAAGGTTGAGTCGACCTAGGGAAGGAGTCCCAGCACCGGTTCAGATACCCGCCACCGATGTTGCCCGTGAGCAGGGAATCGAACTCGGCTCGCTGGGTTCAAAGCGCGGTGCGCTAACCGCTGCGCCACGCCTCCTCGCCGTGCGCTCGCACGCACGTGCATAGCAGCAGCATCAACTTCAACCCTCGCCCAACTCATAGCCCCACTGAGAATAATCAACGCGGAGGTAACGGTAACAGTGCAGCCCTGCAAATTCTCGTGTAAAGGATGGGGGGGAGGACAAGCACCACAATCAACACAGCGTATACTCGTCGACGACCGAGTTGACCTCCTGGATGGTTGTAGTCGTTTAATGCGGGGGCGGTGAGTCTACATGGTAAAGGCAGAGAGGCACAACGTGCAGGTAGCCCTGCAATTACTTGCAGTTGAGATTGTAGTGTTCTTCTTCTTTGTGTGTGTTGCCGGAGGTATTACCGTGCAAGCATTGTGGTGGCGTCGTTTATTTAAACAAGCTCCTAACGGTTATTTTTTGTCAAGTAACAAGTACAAAAAGGTAAAACCCTGCAATGTCTAAAATGTAACACGTACGTGTCTGCGACCATTATTATGGAATGTGTTTGGCTTAAGCCACAGCTGGTGGAAGGGCTTCCACTTCAGCGAACTCCAGAGCCCCTCTCGAGAGTATTTGGCCTACTCTTCCACGCTGGCCAGAAGGTCTTGTGAACACGTGAGAGCACCCACACTTTACCCCACCGCACGCGAACCTGCTGATTGGCTAACTGCGATGGACGCATTAACACGCGCAGGCAATAACATTGTTCGCTATTTACCAGGAGGGTCCTGCTTTGAATGTTTGTACAATTCTATTAATCGGGATGTTTATTTCCAGGTGTTATTTTGTGCGGGGGGAAACTGGAGTGCCCACAGAAATAATTTGCGTTTGCAAAAGAATAATGATGAGATGCCTCCTACAAGTGACACCTTGTAAATATCCCTGTGTTCCTATCAAAGCAGTTAATTTCAGAATGAGCAAATATGAAACCATGTGCAGTCTCAGCAATTAGTTTTTTTGCGCAGATTATTGGGAAATAAAACACCTGGCTATATATATAAATAATGGAAATAATGTCATGCAAATAACTGCAAACATTCTTGAGAAAATAAAACCATAACATTCACCCTTTTTTATTCATATAAGGGTAATGTTTTGTTATTAACACAAATGTAATACTTATTTTTGTTTAACTTTTGAGGTCCTTTCCAAATACTTTTTTAAGAGCACGGAATATATATTTTTTCAGCTCTCCAAAATTGCACCAAATTATTTTGACAGTTTGGTAATGGCCGTTTACATTGTGGCATTAACATAACATCACCTTCTCTACCATTACTGTTATTTCACACCGTCGTGCATGCCCAATTCTAAATGTGAATGTTATTTTTTGATTGCTTAAGAATAACACGGTGTTTTGTGTGTGCATTTACGATCTTGCCCATGAATAAATTCGTCATATATATTTTTAAGCGCCAACAGCAAAAAAATAATTGCCATTAGCGATTTAAGTAGGCAGAGCTTTTTGAGGGGTTGCACAATAGAGGCATCTGGATCATGACACATTAGTAGGCCGAGAAAAAAGGTAGCTTCATAAAAGACTAGAGTCAAGCTACGATTGAGCACACAACCGAAGAGAAAATTATAAAATAAAATGACAAATCAGAATGAGATGGAGCAGAGAGGGCTCGCTGAGAGGGCCACACAGCAAAGACAAAGATCGCCCGTATAGCCGCAACAGACTGTTGGGGCAAGTGGTGTTAGTGAGCACCTATGAACCGCCTTTGTCTCCCTAGTGGCAATGATGCTTACACACCGCATCAGGTACTCATTTCAGGCTGAGTCGACCTAGGCGAGGCCCAGGACCGGATAAAATATTCGCCACTGTTATTGGTCGTGATCGAGATTCGAAGACGGGTCACCGGGTTCGTAGCGCAGCGCGCTCACCGCTACACGGACCGCTCACGTACGCACAGACGCACACACACACGCGCGCCAGCTCACTCGATGAGGCACGCACGCACGCATGGACGAACACACGCACGGACAAAAAAATGCACGCTTCGGTTGCTGCACCATTGCCGCCCAAGGCCACGTGCAGGACACCTACAGTTAACGGAGATGTGAAGGGAAATGTTCAACAGCCCATAGGACGCATGCATGCATGCATGCGGACATGCACGCACGCACACAACGATTCCAGGGTATCCCAGTTGTACCCAAGCAAATTTGGCTCGCGCTGAGTGGGTTGGTTCTGGCCAAGTACCACGCCCGGTCGCCTTTGTCTCTCCCAGTGCCGATGTTTTACACGCCACACCATGTGCTCATTTAAAGGCTGATTTGACCTGGGGTTTAATCATCACTGATGTTGGCAACGAGCGGGAATCGAACTTGGGCAGCCCGGTTTGTATTGCAGTGCGCTGCCCACTACAATACCACACACCGAAGACAAAGATGCACTATATAGCCTCTAACAGGCTGTTGGGGCAGGTGTTGTCAGCAAGCACCAATTACGGCTGGCAGGGCACACGAGATGGGTGTCTAGTACCAGGCCCGGCCGCCTTTGTCTCTTTCTCGTTACGATATTTACACATCACACCAGGTACTCATTTGAGGCCAAGTCGAACCAGCAGAAGCCCAAGACTGGTTCAGATAATCGTCACTGGTGTTGCCAGCGAGCTATAATTGAACTCGGGTCACTGGGTTCTTAGAGCAGCGCACAAATTGCCGCGTGTCCGCTTCCCACGCACGCACACGCACAATGGCACGCGCACGCACGCGCACGTGCACGCATTCATGTGCACACTCGCCCATGGATGTCGTCACGCGTGTATTGCATTAACACTGAACGCACTCGTTATTTATGCACGGGCGTGCGCGTGCCGTGATGTTATGCATGCACATCCCTACCAGCATGCACAGTCACAAATGCATTCGCCCGTGCGCAAACGTGCGTTGATGTGTTAATGATTATGTTCATGAAGTTGAGCTGGAAATTTTAAGTGACCATCTTATGTGCGAACAATAATTGCCAGCGTGGTGTCAATTTACTGCTGGATGAAGGCCGCGTCACGCCATGTTTATCGCGGGGGGGGGGGGTCGTTTCGACCAGATCTCACCACGCTGGTCAGCGTGGGTTGGTGAAAGGGAAAGGCGATGACCGGTTCAGATATCGTTCACCCACGGATGCTGGACTTGACCAGGAATCGAATTCGGGACGCGAGGTTCATGGCGCAGTACACGGACCATTGCGTCGCCATTCCCATCCCTTGTGCATTTAAGTTTTGTAAATGAGTTTGCTCAGTATTACCAGTACAATTACATTTTTTGATTATTATTTTCTCTCTCCCACAAACACAATTCATATTATCAGCGAGCAAAATCAAAATTCGATGGCTGAATGCCACAGTATCTAGGATGGCTGTGCAAAAAAAACCCAGCACGTATAGACAAACAAAACATAATAAAACAAAAGCACAATGCCGTGTCACAAACAAATGAAATTAAACATGTCACTTACCGAATTCTCGCGGGGATCAAAAAAAACATAAACGATGATAATAATCAAACATTCATGACGCACTGTGATTTTGAACTTGAGAGAAAAAAAAATTGGACGTATGTTCTGTTCCAACTTGGGCCACAGTTTTCATGCAGTTGTCGTTACAAGACCAACAGCTATTCGCGGTTTTTGGATCTGGCATGGCTGCACGGATTCTCCGCCAAACTCTTTCACCGGGGGGGGACTCAGCCTCCAGTCCGCCACAAGCACGGGACCCACTCGAACTTAAAGGCCAATCCTGCGGAGCAAACCTTGGCGGGTGACCGTGTGTCGTGAGCCGACCGGCCGGGCATCAGGCGAGATGCTTCGATGGCTACGCGTCACACGCTACACGCAGATGGGGACAGTCAATAGCAGGCAGGTGACCACATGGCAGGGGTGAGTCACCTCATCGGATGGTCAATGTGGAGCTCCCAAAAAGTGGTTCTCATCGTATTGAGCCACAGATTTGAGTGCCCGAGGTATCTCCTCATCAGGTATGTTTAACTTACAACCCTTCGCATGACTGTGAATGATTCACAATTATAATAATATTGGAAGTCATCAGCTTCAATCCACGACATCCATTTATGTTGCTGTACGTGATCTCACATTTCAAATAATTATTAAATCAATTAGGTGAGCTCACAGCCATGCAGGCCAAAGTATTGCTGTACAGCAGACACATCTGCGGTGTGGCAGCATATGTAGAGGCAGAATGTTTTAAAAATTCTGATTCCAAGCTTTCTGCGACAAGGGTGGCAATCAGTGCAAGAGAGCCGCAGCGATAATTACAGCGTCAGCACATATGATCAGAATGGCAGGAGACTTTCAATGCTTTAATCTGCCAGCATGAATCAAAATTTATAATTTCGTAAATTTAGCTTTTTGACGCATTTTTATAGCACGAGGCTACCGTGAAGGTGTTATGTTTCACGGACGGCGACTCTACCCTAGGTGTCCATGTTGCTACGTCGTTTTAGCAAATTAAGTATCAATAATAATATGGATGGTGAGCTAATCTCGCAACTTGGACAGTACGCATGTAAACGTGTAGATTTGCTCTGCAGTATTGGCAAGGCTACTGCGATAGTGGTGGGAACATTTATAACCGGCCGGTGGACGTAAACAAGTGACTGGATGCTGAGTTCCCTAAGGTTTAGCCATGCCAGCAAAAACCGCAATCACTCCCAACCTCAAAACAACACGCACTGAGAAAAGTCGTCATCAACACGTCACTGCTGAAAGTCTCACGGTCGAGCGGACTTCTAATGCGACGCTTCCTCATACTAACCAGTGGCGGCTAGTGAGTGAAATATATATATGGGGCAATGGAAGTCCGCTGGTGTGTGGGGCCATGGGGGAGGTTGGGGTGGGGAAAGGGGGAGGCTAAGGATGGGAGGGATGGTATACAGTTCATAATCTTTATAACGCACACTAAAATGGATACCGTGTTGACCAGTGCTGCACAAGCACATGTCACCAAAAATTCAACTCATTTGTCAAAATGAAATCTGTAACAGGTGAAGTGTTGGCCAATGACCGTTTGTTTGATATCTCTGCTTTGAAGAATGACCATAGACCAAAAACATCGCCTGTTATATATTATTACACTGTGTAAACACTTTTTTTTGTTCCTGGGGAGTAAGTGTTATTTCGTAATTGCCAATGGGCAATTATGAAATAACACTTACCTTGTGCTATTAATTAAGAGTTAAACTTTTATTTATTTATTTCACTAGTGGGGAACCGGCCCCCATTTGCCCCTAATGACAAGCCGCCACGGCTGCTAAACCGTCAAACAAAGCCGTGCAGGTCCCGGGATGGGGCACAGCCTACAAACACCGCAGGCACAATGCTTTGGGCACGTGACTTCAGTAGGGCATGCAGGGGGGTTCAGCCATGCTGGAAGACTGCTGGTTGTTTTTTTTTGCAGAGGGTGTCTTGAATGAATGGAATTGCATTATTGAGTGCTGTTAAATGCAAATTGCTGTAGGTGCAAGGAAATTACAAAGGTGGCGTTATGATAAATAATGATGATAAAATAAAGTGTGTGGGGGGGGGGGGCGAGTCAAATCGTATCCCTGTTGAAATGAGAGGTGGGCAGCGATCACCTCCATGACTGCATCTCTGGTGTTGGAAATTCCACGTTCCTATGGTTGGTTACAAAGCTGAATTACATTTGAGACTGATGCCTACAAGAGTAATTTAAAGGAGCGTTACCCAGTCAAACATGCACCAATGTTGGCCCAACATTCCATGGTTACTGGATAGGTCTCTGATGAGTGAAATGACTGCACACAATGTGACTAAATTCTACACGCTAGGCTGTTCGATGTGCGATTCAGAAAAAGCCTTGCACTTATTTTAAGGAGAATATGAAAACGTTTCAATGTAACTACAGCTCTTGTCAAGGTGTCCCAACAATTTTAAGTTATCTCGTAAAAATGTAATTAACCAGATTATGAAAAGTCACTTACATTCACCACTGATTAATTTTCATGGCAATGTTTTAAGGCGTTAAAAGTTTAAATACCTAAAACGGCATTTTACATTATTTTAATAAATTGAGATACCTTGAAAGGTAATTTAAATTACGTCTGAAATTGGCATTAAATCACAGCGGATAATTGAGAAGACAAAAATCTGCATTTCAGACCCTATAAGAATGCCTTGCAGTTTAACGTGATTTTTACATGCCTGTTGACCTCATCTAATTTTCTTGGTTCTTACGGTAAAGTCACGTAAAATGGAAATAATAAAACAATAAAAATAAAACATTATAAAATAAATTATACTATTTTAATTTATTATGTTTTATTTTTATTATTTTATTATTTCCATTCTACGTGACTTTACCGAAAGAACCAAGAAGATGAATCCCTGGAGTCACGAAAGCTTCAAATCGAAATTTAACTCATCTAATTTGTTTTAGCAATAGCAAATATAGCGACACAATATGCCGAGAAATAATTTTGCAAATATAGTGGCACATTATGCGGAACAATAATGTCCTGCAATGTATAAAGAATCTGTCATCCACAAGAAACTTCCAAAAGAGATTGGAATGAATATTCAAATTTCTATATAAAAACCACATTACCCACTTGGTGCAGCATTTTAGTTGATATTTCAGCACTTTTATGATAGTTTTAACTACATTAAATAAGGGCAATTTTATGATAGTTTTAACTACATTAAATAAGTACAATTTCTCCGCGCCGGTAGGACTTGACCCAACAGATGTCACCTTGTGAATAATCATTATGATGATGGCACATGAGGATCAAGGTTAAAATGTTCTGAAGTTGCTCTTGGTAACAATTTTAGAAGGGGGCTTCGGTCTACACAATGTCCTGTCATTATGGCATCGAGGCAAAAAAAAAAGCCTAATGGTGTAATGCTGTTCTGGCTCAACTCTACTCCAGTGAACGTAAACACGTGTGACCACACAGGCCATAGCTCAACGCACAGCCCATTCTGGCTGAGACCCCAACGAGCGCACGGGACCAACTTGCGAGTCTCAAATGTTGCTTTAGGGACCAAAATGAAAGCTCGATTTTGCAGACTTGAGTGCCTGGCCAATGGTGAAGACGCCCCTGATAGGGGATGTAACGATTCGTCAACTCCTCGTGTAAAATAAATTCTTGATCTCGCAATTGCTGCGTTTTAGCGTGAGTATAGTACTCTGTTATGTTGCAAACACGTTTATAAAATATATATAGTTAAAGGTGCTTTTTTTTTGTAAAAAAAAAATTAATGACCCCCCCCCCCCAATTTATCCAGATGTATGGATCTCTAGCAGGGCAATGCAACCCTTCGTCTTGGAGAAATGCCAATGGAAGTGGATATCACAGAGCTACTTCTGAGATGTCTCCAAGTGACTGGTGGTTTACATATGCATATGATGACAATTATCATCATCAGCAGCCATGGTCAATCTGCCAGATGAAGGCACCTGCATGCAACGTCAGTTACTATGGTTATATTACCACCATACTTCACCACACTGGTCAGTGTGGACTGATGAAGCGGGGACCATGTCCGGTATGTTAACTCGCCACCGATGTTAGCCGTGGTCAGTAAAAGAACTCCGCTCGCCAGATTCATAGCGCAGGGGTGCAAACAACTGCACCACTGCCTCCACCAAATATTCGCATGATTCTATTTCCAATCCATGAAATATATATATATATAAAGCATTGCACCAGTATAGAGTTCATAGATTCCTACCGCTGCACATTCTACACCCCCCCACGTGACATTGACAAAAGAAGAGCAGAGCAAATCATTATTCTGAACACTGACAACGCATTGCTCAGTAAGGTGAATCGTTACATCCCCGTTGATTGATAAATAGACATGCAGTTTTCATAAACCCCTTGAGAATCACAGGGCTCTGTTCAATTGCTCTGAAGCTGCATCGTGGTTTTAAAATGAAATGCCTGTGCGTTGGAAGCTCAAAAAACGACTAATAGGCTTTGCGATATTTCGAAAAAGGATTTCAAAGCTGTCTCTACTGTCGCCTGAAAGGTGTTTATGGCACACTATATATAGTGCATTTTCTCTCGTCATCATCATTAGTATTATCATCAGCCATGGTCATTTCACTGTTGGATGAAAACCTTAAGCTGCAGCCACCACTCACGATTGTGTGATGAGCTAATCCACCTATCATCTGCACGTTAAACTACTCAAACCATTTAAGCAATTTTTTACTTTACCAGGTAAGTCTGGCTGAGCTATGTGGCTCTTCTTCAGAAGCGACATGGCAACAAATGATAGCTCAACGAAGTGGAGAGAGCATTAACTGATTTCATTGCTCCATCTCCGAGTTGGGCGACCTATCGGATGCGTTCCATTCCTTGGCTGCCACTCTTATTATTCTGAACTATCGGTGACATTTAATAACAAAAAAAATATATATACATTTAATTAAAACATATATGTACCACCTAATGTTATTCTACAGCTGTGCAAGCTTGAACCGCATCTTGAATGCAAGATCGATGTGTGAGCATCTATTGCTTAATGTGAGCCATAGTCCAAAGCCTGCATTTGGAAATTACTCAGAAATAAATAATAACAGCGATAACATTTGACCTCAAATAACTGTCATCATCCAGATGTCAATTACATAAAATATAATGGACATCAATGGGTGCTCATCATCTGCCTCAATAAATACTGATTGACGGTCTGACAGATGTTCAAATAGCCTAGTTTCAAGGTTTAGTGAGTATTCATCAAAAACGACTCTACCTAAAGCCATACAGATAAACCTTTACTGCAGCTGTGTTCATTATTTACCGAACCAAGTTGGAAAATACCTTTATTTATGTACAGTCCCTTTTTTTCCAATCCACTGCTGAATGAAGGCCTCCCCATGTCGTGCGGATGTTTGGGATTATGTGACCACATTTGACCACGCTGGTCAGTGCGGGGTTGGAGAAAGCAGAGGGAATCATAGACGTGGGAGCATAGAAGTATAGTACAATGATGGATTGTGCTGCACTGCCCTGATACTGCCCACCACTTAGCTACACAGCCGCCTATGTATCCATGGTGATCGCCCATCCAAGCACTATCCAGATTCAAACCGTGCTTAGCTTCTGAGATCTGATGACTTTGAGTGCACACTTGGTGACCTCTAAATATGTGTATGTCAAAATGAATAAACGTTCAGTATCAGTATGCTCACACGACAAAGTCTGCCGACAATTAAAAATAGTGTGCATGCAGACGAAAAAAAACACTTAAAATTTTTTGAATAGAATTACCTTGCAATGACAAACAGCACACAACTGACGCCCAAGTAAGCCAACAGAATATACATCCAGATGTCGGGTGAGAGGGGATTGAGAAAGGAAAATATTCCTGGGTTGGTTCCGTTGGGCTTGCGGTACAAAATGCTGATCCCCAGCGTCATAAATGGCTTGGAGAAATCGATGGCCTTCTCCCGCATGTAGTTAATGGTGAGGGGTGCAACAGCCAGGTCAGCTTTCTGGAGGAGGAGGAGGGAGGGGAAAAAACACACACACATAATAACAATAAATAACCGATAGAAGGCGAATTAGAACGATCCGCAGCGGCGTGAGACGAGGCTTAAAATGGCCGTGCAAGGAGGCCTGAGCCTGGCAAAGGCCTGACGATGCATCAACATTTTCTACCGAGACGCGCACAACCACAACAACAACGACGACGACCACAACAACAACAACGACAGTAGTTTGTGATTAGTCCGAGATCTCGTGACCGCGTCGGCGTTCGCGGCTGATGCTTGTGCGACGCACATCCCTTCAGCGCGCTTTTCGCGCTGCACCGTACGCGGGTTTGCCGCACTTCGGAATCCCCCTCACCGCGGCACTCAGGGCGAAACGTCAGACATCGCGGCGAACGATGACAGTGGTTGTTACAACCCGACCGCTGACACCTGCACAGTAATTGTTAACCATTTACTTATCCGGACTGGCACTCTCGCATGATATGCATTCGTTGTTTCACCGCCTTATAATGAGAAGAATAATAATAGTGATCATTGTTTTCGCGTTGAATAAACCCCCACTGCTGCACCATAAAGGCCAGGCCTCCGTACGGGGTGGTCGCTTGACCATACTTCACCTAGCCAGGTCGACTGG
Organism: Entosphenus tridentatus; assembly: GCA_014621495.2. Lineage (NCBI taxonomy): Eukaryota > Metazoa > Chordata > Hyperoartia > Petromyzontiformes > Petromyzontidae > Entosphenus > Entosphenus tridentatus. Next base: position 7,613,435 of record CM025673.2, read on the forward strand.
CCAAGAAACCAACCCCCCTCGTGTGCCGTGCCAGCCTTCAAAGGTGATCGCTAACGGCCCCAAGAACTTGTTGGGGCTAAACGGAGGATCTTTGTCTTTGTATGTTTTATGAAAACACAACTTGCAAAATTGACACTTTGTCCCAGAAAAGCTCACACATTTCAAAGGGCAGCAGCTACAACAACAACAAGAGGACAATTCTGGGACAACCAGTTCAGTTGGCAACCCTACCGTTATCCCTGTTAATCTATCATGCATCTATACTCTTAGTTTTTTCGGTAAAGTCACGTCGGTAAAAAATGAAATTAAAATTAATAAAAGTAATAATATAAATGATTTAATTATTAAAAGTGATAATATTTATTATTTTATTTCTAGTATTACTTTTATTAATTTTAATTTCATTTTTTACCTACGTGACTTTACCGAAAAAACTAAGAGTATGAATCCTTGCAGTTACGAAAGCTTCAAATCTAGTATCATGCATCTTTCTCTGTGTGTTTTTTCTAATGGAATCGTTCTATTCTATGATGAGTGTCAGTGGGTTTTTACTACTTACCATCAATGGCTGAAAGCGTTTATGCAAAAGCTTAATCCTTCCCGTAACACGAGACGATAACTCTCATAAACGTGATCCACTGCGAACAAAACTTGAGTGTAAAGTCGTGTTGCAATTAGGGCACTAAGCACCGTTGAAAAGAAACCAAATTGATCAGAAGGTAGCTGAAAACTCAGAGATACAATCCGGAGCAAAAACGAGGATAATTTGCCAATGTGCAAATGCATTGGTGCCCTGATAGCTAAATCCAGTCGGCTTCATTAATACTTTCAAAGCCGAACACATGCTGCAAAGCGTTACATAATAATCCGCACGTCCACGCGACTTCCTCTCAACTGGTTTACGTGCGCTTCTTGTACGGCGCGTCCAAAAGCGGGGCCCCTTCATTCTTTTTCAAGAGGTGAGCAAAATGCCGGAGACATTTGGCCAAGTGAGGGATAAGGTTTACACGGAATGTCACATTTGCCTAATTCAATAATCGTAATAATAAGACGGGAGGGGGGGGGGGCTTTTTTCTATTTAGAACACATGCTGTGGCTAGCCTCTTATCGGGCTTTTAAAATAATTACGCCATGATTCACAACAACAACGTGATGTACGTTCTGGCTCGTCGAGCCTGCCGCTTTGCGAGCTCGTGGCCGTAATTTAGGAGGCTGATGTCGCCTCTCCCCCGGCTCTTGCCGGTCCCGCTTAATAAAGTGTCACAAGCAAAGCGTGCGGCGGCGGAGGCCAATAGCTTCGTGTGAAATAAAAGCGGAAAAAAAAGTCGTCTCCTCGACACGGTGAGCACAAGGTGTTTTGAGGACACGGGCCGAACGCGTGTGCGTAAATCACGAAAAGTTTAGCTTTGCGCGGGGATGCATGATGAACAACGCGCCTCTTTTAATATATTTCCATCAGAGCGTGCTGCTGCAGACGCCGTCCCATGCGCTATGCATAGTATGCGCAGTTACTGCTGCTGTTGGTGTGTGTGTGAACGTTGAACTTCTTTCGCACCGTACGTAGCCAACCGTGCCAATCCGAGGTGCGGGGGAAGAACAACAAACTAGACGCAACAACAAACATTTCTAAATAAATGAGTAAAAGGTGAGCACACCGCCCTTGCAATCTCCCGCCGCTGCCTCTGATCACCCAGCCGTATAAATGTATACCACCACAGTTAGTTGATCGGGCAGGTCACGTGCGATGAGCTAAAGTGTGGGTACGCTGGTCTCTTCCAAGACGCCTGGTCAGCATAGAACAGGGGGAAATACCCTCTCGAGAGGTCTCTCGAGTAATATACCCTCCTGCCGGCAGTGGCGTGAGCAGGTGATTGCGGGGCTGCGCCTTTACCTTTTTTCCCCCTTCCTAAAGCGCAGTTCGCATGTACCGAGAATGTTGTTGCGAGTAGCTTACTGCTGAGGTGGTCCGAAAGGGAACTTTACTATTTGACCACGTGTCTTTGATGTCAGAGTTTCAAACGAAAAACCGGCACCTTGTCAAACCCAGATAGGCCCCACAGCCAAACGGCTGTCAGCAAAGACTTGGTATGAATAAGATAATTATGATATAATCAATGTATATCTGTAACCACTATCTCAGACAGAATACCATCTAAATGTATATATATAAATCAAACCTTACACACATCTTGCATTGTGCATTACATAAATCCATGCCTCGAGCCTGAAACGTTATCAGGAAATTGATCACGGTTGTGGCAAAGGTCCAATTTTCGCTGGGGTCCCTCGGTCGGTGATGTCGTTTTGCGAAACACAAAACCAAACCTCATTCTCACACAGCACTCGAAAACTTTGGCCAAACATCCCAATGCTGAAAAATGTTACCTAAAGATTATGCGATAGGGATTGCACATAACAGTAAAATGCCCCCCCTGCTGTGAAAAAAAATTGGAAGGGGACTTCATGGCAAAAAGTTGAGACTCGGTGAGGATTTTCTGGGCAACGAGGTGAATAATAATAACAGCAAAAACCTATGCGGTTTACTAAATGATACTAAACTCAACTATTTTTTATTTTGCCAAGTAACTCCCACTGAGCTCTCTAGCTATTTTTCAGAAGTGATCTGGCCACAAATGATAGCACAACAATGTGGCTTTTCGCTTGGAAATGTATAGCAGCCAAATACTCTAAACAAATGTCGATTGAAAAATGTGGAGGAAAAAAAACAGAGTACCCGGAGAAAAATCCACGCGGCCATGGGGAGAACTTGCAAACTCCAAATATCCAGGCATCGGGATCGAACCCACGACCTCTTGTAGACCAGGCACGGTAGTTAACATCTCGCCACCACGGCACTCTGCCGGGTGGACAAATGCGCGGTGGGATTTAAGAAACATGCCCCATCATCTCTTTCACGTTCGTAATACGTAATTGATCATAATTTGTGAAGAGTGGTTGTTTTGTGGCCAGATTGACATGTTAACGAAGTGGCTAAAAACACATCGCCGTGGCAATTATTCTCATTAATGATGATGCGGCCCATGGGGACATTTGTGACACAAAAAATAGGACGGAAATAACAAACATTCGCCAAAATGTCAATCTGGCCCTTAACGTTTAATTAATGGGTAAGTGCATACCATCATAGGAACATGACAAAAATAATAATTAACCACCAATTGCATTTCAAAGAATAAATGCATTTAAGTCAAATGCACTAGCGAATGTGTGTGCATGTATGTATGTAAATGGTCTGTGTGTTCGTGTGCACATTTATGTAAGCTTCTTCGGCAGGCGAGGCTGCATTGGCTGGGGCATGTAGCCCGCATGCCAAGTCACTGCATGCCCAAGCAGCTTCTTTTTGCCGGATAGAGGGGGCTAAACTAGCGCGGCACCGGCTAGAGCAGAGATGAGCTGCTACTGCAGCAAAGGATGATGTGGAGCTGAGTAAACTTGCCGAAGACTGGCACTAGCGGTGTCAAGATCGGCCTCTGCGGAGAAAGTTTGTGAAGGGCGCTACTGGGAGGTCGCCTTCCAGCAACAATGAAGAGCGGAGAAGCAATGCTCACAAAGAGCGGAGCGCCTGGCAACTAAAATACAGCAATTGGCACAGTAGGGGCACAGGTGGTGCATCTGCCAGTCGATTCAGTCAGTCGACCCATGGCACCTGTGTCTGTGCCGTGACCTCCTGCTAGCGTGCCTTCGACACATCAACACAAAAGTTAGGAATTGAGTTGGTAACAATTGCACAAGCTATAAGTGGGTCAATCTGTCTATCTGCCCTCTCTGCTCGAAAAGGTGAAACATCGGCCCGTTATTTATTTATGTTTTCTCTTACGTGCGTAATATACACACACATGCTACATCCATGTGGCATGTGTGTGTATATTTGTCTTCCTAGGGGCGATGTTTACACACCACACCGGTTACTCATTTGAGTCTGAGTCGACTTAGGGGAGGTCCAGCACCGGTTCAGATAATCATCACTGGTGTTGACTGAGCGCAAATCGAATTCGGGTCGCCAGGGTCATAGTGCAGCGCGCTAACCGCAACGCGACCCTCTCCCCACATATAAATGTCTTCATTTTCTAAAGGCAGAAAACACCTCTTACAATCACCTCCTAGTCATTTTGCAAGCTCCATTAATTTTCGCAGCCCATGCAGTAATCTCTGGACCTGGCATCCCAAGAGATGTTGAGTTACAGGCAACACACAGAGCAAAATGCACATCTCCCTTATCTCTGCACGGCTGGTAATGAACGCAGTAAAAGTGCCGACCTACTCATATTATGGGCAGATTAACGCATCCAACGACAGTATATTAAGCGTGCAATGCGCTCCGTTATTTCATTTGATTTCTCTGCAAATGGGCTCACTTTCTGGTGTCACAAAGGATCCTCTTTCAATGGACGGACTCAATTCCCGGACGGGATTTTTTTGTTTTTGTTTTCTCTGTTCGCGTATTTGCCGCACGTATTAGCATGCGGAGAATCGCTGTGGAATTATTTCTTTTTGAAACAAAAGCTCAACGGGGGTTTTTTTTTTTTGCCAGGAATTTAAATGCATCCAGGAAAGCCTCACAGTCTCAAGACTCATTTAAATGTTTTTCTACATAAATCATCATCAGCATAAGCAGCTGCAGCCATGGTCAGTCCACTGCTGGATGAAGTCCTCTCCAAGTCACTGACACTTCTCCCGGTCCCGGCGATGTGACAATCAACCGAGCGCTGCGTACATGCCGATTTCATCGCATGCCGACAAAATGCTTTTTACTCGTAAGTGTCCGCTGGAGTAGAAGTGCACTGAAGCAGGTTCACACGTTTTAAAAAATAATTTTCACAAATGCCATTAAAACCAGCGACTGAATCATTAAAGCTACACGCTGTAATTCACAATCGTGCCCAATTCACAGCATGTGTCCGTGTCGCTACATGAATTATTTTCAGCCCTTTATCAATCCGCTGCTGGAAAAGGTCTCCTCGCACTATAGCGCTCGTGGGAGTTGCCTGACTATACTTCACCAAGCAGGCCACTCTTGGTTGTGAAGGGACAGACACCAAGCTAGCCACTGACGTCAGCAGTCAGTTGTGCTGACCGCCCCTTAAAAGGACCTAAGCCCAAGCGATGTTTTTAGTGCGCCACATTTTTAGTTCGTCACCTGATTATAACCGTGACATGTGCATGACAAGCTGCGTAACTTAATGCTATCACACCCTTGTTATAGCATTAACAGACGAATTACAATTATTTTAGCATTATTAAAATGCTGAACTTTCCATTTTTATGATGATAATCATGATTAGTAGTACTGTATTGAAATTTGAGCCGATAAAACATTTGATACACCCCTGTTTTTAATTAATCTGGGGCTCCATTAGCCATTTGGGGCCATACGCTTTTACTTAGTTTTCTTATGCCTAGCACCACCACGGTTAACCATAACTGGGTATCAATCCCACACAACGGTACTCTAACTGGTGTGCCTTCCCTCCCAGCGATAGAATAAAACACCCAACATTACTTGGATTTTAGCCACGGTCATTAAACGCATCCAGATGTGATTAAAATCAAATCCAGTGCCCTTTGAAAACCCAGGTGAGAGCCCATTTGGATTCATAATCTACATTGCAAGGAATGCCCTGAGATGCTTGCAGTCAAGTGGGCGGGCTATCTTTAGACTCCAGCTGCCGATAATTATAATTGAATTTCGGCTCTACACAATCGCACACTAGTTTGCTTTTGGCAAATCGTGTCGCGTAGACTTGTGTAAAATTTCAAACAAAAAAAAGGGGCACTCTCAGTGGTGAAGTTACTACAGAAATGACCGAGACACAGATAACACTGGTCAACACACTTTTTCTGGCATAAGGTATTCCAACGGTTTTAAGGAAATTTTGGGGTGCTGATTCCAAATCTGGCATCAGTTTTTTGTCTAGCACATCAGGTTTTTGAGATATCAAATATTGCATTTTCAATAAAAACTGCAGAAGAAAAATATTAAATAAATGTGGATATCTACATAAAATGATATTATAAACACACTATCCTAAAAATACGGCACTATATTTTAACACTAAAGCAGTCACTGACTCGCAACAACTTGCAATCATAAGTGACAGAGTTAATTTCGGGTAAAATCAATGAAAATGGGGTATGCCGATAGCATAAAAATTAGATGTGATAGAGCAAATCTGAGATCAGATTTGGAATTAGCACCCTGAAATTAGTCTAAAACAGCTGCAAAAGTCCAGGCCAGAAAAAACTTTTTTGTTGTTGTTGACCAGTGTAATAATGCGGCCATCAACTTCAAGCAATCTGGGTCCAGCGATGGCCAATGCAGCACCAGAGGCTGTAGTTGGATGCAGCGAGCTTATGTCATTTTCCAGCATCTGTCGAAGGCCTAGTCGTTGGGTAATGGGTGCCCGAACACCATTCACTTCCTTCACATCCATTCATTCGTTCGGGCCACACCTGGCACAGAGGCCGTGTAAAATAGGCACGGGTAAAGGTGCAACCCCGCAATTGCTTGCTCACGTGACTGCTGGCAGAAGGGCCTGACACTCTAGAGAGCTCGACAGCACTCCTCGATAGAGGGTGCTTTCGTCTATTCTTCCACGCTGACCAAGTGTCTTGAAATAGGTGTGAGTGCTGGAGCCTCGTAAAAAATATATATTCACCATGCATGGACTTCGCTAGAAAAGATAATGCAATAAAGTGTTAAAAACAATGCATTTCGTAAGCAATGACCATTCAAGAAAGATGAAAAAAATAGCTTGCTCGAAATGTAGTAAGTAAGCCCATGTCTGTAGACATGTTTTGTAAGGCCCTGTGGAATAGCCACACTTTTCCCCACCACGCACGACCTTCCGATCGACTAACTGTGGTGTTTACCCGATTCGTAGCGAGGTTTTTTTGGTTAGATGTGACCTCCGGCAAATCGACGTTACCCATTCAAACGCCCTGAGACTCCTCTCCAATGATAACAACAGCACCGACCGGTGGCACTGCCGAGGCAGTGATAAGCTCGGACGAGTTCGAATCACGTCACGCCCTTCATGGATTGCCTGTGTCCGGGTGGAGGAGGGTTTAAGGCGCACGCGTTAAGGGCTGCCCATAAATGACGTCACGCGATTTTGGGCGATTTTTCACCCCCCCCCCCCACCGTCGTCACACGGCGTCACAAAAAGTCAGACCCCCCCCTCAAATATGACGTTACAAAGCTCTGACCTTAGTAAATTTAAATTATCAAAATAGTTAATAATGAAAATTAATCTAAATTAGTGTTGGTATAACAATTCTATATTAATTTAAAGTTGCGCATTTTGATGTGACGTCACATTTCTCAAACACCCCCCCCCCCCAGGTGCGTGACGTCATTTATGGACGGTCCCTTATTAACGCGACGACCTCACCCAAAACAAACCAATTATGACTCATAACTGTGCCGTACCTTTTTGTTATATCTGCTGGGTGGACAGAGGCGAGGAGGGGTTTAAGAAATGTCCCCATTGGAGGTGGGACCGTCATTCGAGGAATCGCCCCACGGATAGACATGGGGTACAGCACTGCTCTACGATGCTAAGTTCACTTTGCGCACGCAGATCATTTATTTGGTAGATTTAGTTTTTGTACAATCCTCCCCCGCCTCCCAATCACATTTTTTCCCTTTCGCGTTTGTTCCATCTCCCCTGGGCCTTCCCTTCACCTTAAAACAACAACAAAAACAGTCCGTGCTTCTTCCACTCGTAGTCCCTACGCTAGTGATGTAGCGAGCCTCATTTCCCTGCCGTTCCCCGCTGCCCCGTGAGCACCGATTTCCATGGCTTGTCCTCAACAATGTCTGTGCCCCCCTTCCCTCGATATCGCTCTCACTCCGTACCCGGCTCTTGTCAACAACAACAACAACAACAACAAAAACAATGCAAAAAGAAGTACCCATTGTTTCAACCGCTGCGCCCGAAGATGGGATCGAACCCGTAGAGCCTCTGGATTATTAGGGAAAATAAACATTACAAAAAAACGCGCCGCGCAATTGTAAAAATCACTCCTCTCACGAACGGCATCGCCAGGGATCGAGAGTCTGACTCACGAGCCCCTCGGTTTCACCGAGACGGGGAACAAAAGAGCAAGTGGCGCTATGTTTAGAACGCTCGGCTCGACAATTGAAACGTTGCGAGTTCAATTCCCGCCTGGCGATTGACTCAGCCCCATCATCGTTTATTATTCATACCGCCACCGCCTGCGCCGTCCAACTCCAGACGCCCCCGCGCAGCAAGGCGGTGTTTTAGATAATTATTCAGAAATGAAAGTGATTGCAGACCAAATACAATGTTGGAAGGGGGGCAAAAGCAACGCAGTACCATTTGGACAATGTACACAACAATCATTAACGAACACATTTGAAAAGCTAAACTGTGCCCGGGTCTTCTTGCTTCTCGCTCACTTAATTTGCATTATTCAAACGAGGTCTGAAAATAATCCGTCTCTAAACTCATCTTAAATTGATGCATTGCGGGAGCATTAACAATATTTCCGAGTTATTTGCGACTCAACTTTGGTGCAAAATCAAGCAACAGCTAAAATGCAAAAAAAACTGTTGCTGCTCTAAATAAACATCAGCCATACTAAGCGGATTGTTCCAACTAAATACAATTGTCCCTCCCGGAGTCAATAAGATACCCTGGTGTGGTGGTGGAGCCTGCAATCCAGCGCCTTGTGGAGGCAAAGGTTTGTGCGTCATAAAGATTCGTAATTGGAGCTACACGTGAGATGGTAGTCGATCAAGTGGGCTCACTCGGCCCACCAGCGTGAACCTTCGATCGTGCGGTGAATTGTTCTTTTACCCATTTATCTGGCAACAAAACTGACACCGTTTTTACAAGGAGTCATGTTTGCATAGACCACAACACCTTCAGTCGGAATGCAAACAAAAAACATAACTCTGATAATGTATGCACTGTCCTTGAAGTTGATTGGTCCACACCCGAGACAGCTTTCCTTAGAGCCTAGTCTCACATGGTGTTGGACCAGATGACGCCAAAAGGCGCACAACTCAAAGACAATGCACCATCAGAGTATGAGAACTCGGGGTAATCATTTACACCATACATTATCAGAGTTATATTTTTTGTTTGCATTCCGACTGCAGGTATTGTGGTCTATGCAAACATGACTCCTTGTAAAAAAAAAAGGTGTCAGTTTTGTTGCCAGATAAAAGGGTAAAAAAACAATCATCATATTTTTCTACTGGCAAATGAGGTTCCAATGATGTTATTCCTTCAGTTACTCCAGACTTCCCGAGACAGTTGTTGCATAATGGGCGTTTGTTCTTTGGTCTGCAACTTTAAATCAAATCAAATAAAGCCATGGCTGGGACTGAGCAACATGCTGCCTCAAGGCAGGGGTCACGGCAGTATCCAGTGGGTAGGCAGCTCTTTTGCGCTGCCGTTATTATATATATATGTGTATTTATATATGTTATTTTTGTAAGGCTTTTAGTAAACACTCCTTTGACGGTCGTGCATGGCCGCGTGGCTACCGTCGTTCTCGCGAACTTTCTCGCGAACTGTCTCTTGTCGCGACACGCCGAGAGACTCGAGACAGATACTTGCCTTGGCGGTGCGTGTGGTAAAAAAATATATAGAAAATAATGTGCGAGTAGTCCCAAGCAGAGCTTAGAATTTCAATTTCTATTCATCCCGTTTGTTGTGTGCACGGTCGACAATGTACTTTTTTTTATCCTTTATATTAAGTTCACTTGCTTGCTTGCTTGCGCGCTTACGACCGTGCAAATCTTTCGGTCGTTTTTTAACCCACTTCCCGTGATCCAATCGAGCTGACATTTTGCACACAGACTCGTTGTGCGTGACAATTTATTTTCGTGAATTTTTTTTTCCAAATTTTACACTTTTTAGACAAATTTTTTTTATATTTAATTACCAATTGCTTAATGGTGGCAGGCAATCATCTGACCCATAGGTGGCAGCCATCTCAAGCCAGAGGACGAGAGGACTCTAGCCGCCACGAATATAAAGGATTTATAGTGAAAAACTTTGTTTTTACGGGTTAATTTTTTTAACGTTGCATACATTTGGCTTGCAAACACTTCATTACGGAGTAATGATCTCAAATGCCCCTTTGTTCTGGCGCCTCGAGATGTACTGCATGGTAGGCGCAGTATAAATTTTAAATGATGACGATGATGAAAATGTATTATTACAAATATTACTTACATGCACACATTCCAGTTTACTGCAGCCAAAGTGATTTCCATTCAACTTAGAAAAGCGCAAAGCACCACTCACACTCCTGTTTAACGTCCCAATTCAGACAAGATAATTCCACGTTCCTATGGCGGGAGCGAGTCTATTCCCGTGACAGGTTCTGATTTTGAGATCTAACCACAGTGACACATGGCCAGCATGCCTTGACCACTCCACAGTTGGATGAAGGCCTCCCCAAGGAGTGACCTTTTCTCATAGATTCGTGATGCAAACAATCTGTCTGGCACCTGCAGACGATCTGATTCCATCACTCCATCTCCACAGTTGGCATAATCTCAGATGCGTTCCCGCTATAGGCCGTCACTCCACCGTCAGTCTCAACCTTAGGCCAACATCTCTTTGTAACAACTTGCCCATTCACCAACCTTTCTTAACCGTTAATATGATGCCCACAACTGGCATATGTTCCCTAGTCCACGTGTTTTTCACGCTGCCTCAGTCCAAATGCAAGCATGCGTTCTCCAACTTGCTTCTGTAATGCAGTTGTTGCTTTCGTTCACTTTTCTTTTCTAATGTCTACGTTCTTAATTCATATGCATAGCAGCAGGTAACATGCACTAATTAACACAACATTAACTTGCACTGTACGCACACGTATGTCGAATGGACGACATCAGGAGAATCAAAAGTGTGTTGTTCGGATACGTGAAGGAAACCACAAAGAGAGGAATGCCTCACAGAGAATGGCTTTTAAAGACGACATAGATTGGTGGCAGCAAGATGTGGCCACTACTTGAGAGAGCAAATTCTTCACAAGACGGAGGAAAGTGGAAACAAATGAGGAAATTTCGATTTAAAGCTTTCGTGACTGCAGGGATTCATCT
>CM025673.2:7624641-7654059 GCA_014621495.2 Entosphenus tridentatus
CAGCCGTCCTCAGGTGAAAAACAGGGCTGTCGGGAAGACGACAGACCTGTTGGGAAGACGACAGACCTGTTCTTCACCTGAGGACGGCTGCTTGCGTTGTGGCCGAAACGTCGTGAGAATTATTTTATTATGTTTTATTTTTATTATTTTATTATTTCCCTTCTCTGTGACTTTACCGAAAGAACCAAGAAAATGACGAAATGTGCAGTGGAAACCAAGGGACTCATCTGCCCATGGATCGTGATGATGATGATCAGAACATTTGTACATTTTATACGTATTCCCCATATATGTATGCACACACGTGCAGATTATTTTTTCGCTTACGAAAACGATTGTATATTTTTCTCTAAAATATACAATAGTTTTCTGAAACAACCAGCATATTGACGTACCAAGCATCACCCACCACCCCACTCTAGATTGTGGATGCAATTATTTCCTTTAAAACGAGGACACACAAGATGTGGCGTTGGCGTTTAAGGTCAGGGCACTACTGAGATGACTCAGTGATGTTGAAACCCGTCCGGTAGATCTCTTATTTAATAAACAAACACTGGGGGGAGAACAGTAATTCGAGGAAAAGAAAGCACACAAGCCAACAAATTAAACGATATTTCCTCTCAGAGATTACACAATCCATTTCGGTTATTTATTTATATCGCCCGAAATAGAACTGACCATCTCACCGTCATCTCCGGCGAGATAGGCATCATTTAATACGAGCAATTTGGAGGGGAAAATATAAACAAACAAAAATCTTGAGCAGAAGCCATTCTAAACAAAGTGGTGGGAGATTAAGATCGTCTCCCAGTCCCGAGGTAAAATCCATTTCTGCAAAGGAGTGGATATGCCAGCATTGGGTTACCATGGCAACATTAACACTCAGGACACGTTAACCTACAAAAGTGCTTTTAATAAACAATCCACATACACACACACACGTGTATGCACACACAATTACGAACACAAACAAATACAAAGATCTCCCGTATAGCCTTTAACAGACTGTTCGGGCAAGTGCTGTGAGCGAGCAACGAGGTTGTGGGTGGCCACCACCACGACCGGCCGTCTTTGTCTCCCCATTTACTCATTTGAGGCTGAGTCGACCTAGGTGAGGGCCTAGGACCGGTTCATATAATTGCCACTGATGTTAACCGTGAAGCGGGAATTGAACTCTGGCAGTCAACAACCACACACACAAACATGCCTCTACACGAAAACACACGTGCACACAGACACACACACACAACAATAACAACAACAACAACAGGAGCCACCACTAATTGGCGGTGAAGTCACCACGGCGCCTGCGCCAATGCTGGGCGAGGCGCACGTTGAGGCCACGTCGGGTGTCGAAGGTTCGCTGACACGAGAGGTCACGGGGGCAGGCCCAGGGTTTTAATGGGTTACGCGTTCACATGCCCACGCACAAAGACAAAGATCCCCCGTGTAGCCTTAGCAAACTGTAGGGGCAAGTGCTGTTAGGCCGGAACGGTACACGAGGGGGTGGGTGGCCAACACCACGCCTTTGTCTCCCCAGTGGCGATGTTTACACACCGCACCAGGTACTCATTTGAGGCTGAGTCGACCTAGGGGAGGCCCAGGACCGGTTCAGATCATCGTCACCGGTATCGGCCATGAGCGGAAATCGAACTCGGGCCGCCAGGTTCGTAGCGCAGCGCGCTAACCGCTGCTGTGTATGTGTGTGCACACGCACACACATACACAGACAAAGATCTGTTAATTATCTTACAGACCACTGGAGCAAGTGCTGTTAGCGAGCAATTGTTCAAGCCATGCCACATGCAGGAGATCTAGTATCTCCCACCACCCTGTGTTCCCCATTAGTGATGTTGACACACCGCACCAAGTGTTCATTTAAGTCTGAGTGGTGTACTTAGTGCAGGCCCGTGACAGATTCAGATGCCACTTGCCACCCGTGTTCTCCATGGCCAGGAATAAAGATCAGGCTGTCAGCATCCCAGCGCAGCACGGGGACCACCACGCCATGCAGACACATACCCACGCACGCGTACTTAGGGTTAAGTGCTGCTCGCTAGCACCGACGCACAAACGTACACGTGCAAACGCACACACAAACGCTCTATGTGCGATATGGCCATTGATAGATTGTTGGAACTCGTGTTGTTAGCGAGCGACTGTTTAGGCCGGCACGGCACACAAAAGGGGGTGGGGTGGCGAGCACCACGCCTGGCAGCCTCCCCACTGCTCATGATCACACACTGCACGTGGTACTCATTTATGGCTGAGTCAACCTAGGGGAGGCGCAGGACCGGTTCGGATATCACTCACCACTGCTATTTGCAATGGCCGGAAATCAAACTCAGAATGCCGGGGTTGGTAACAGTGCTTTAACCACGAATGCCACCGATCCACCCAAACATACAAAAAAAGACACGCACCAACACACATATGCTTCACGAGACAACACCGATACACCCACATGCACAAATACACACACACACACGTGCACAAACACTCCACTTGGCCATTTTTACTGAGTGTTGTGCCACATCACCCACATTAATTGGCAGTGTTTCAACCCTTGTACTGCTTTCTTTAAAACAAAGCACTGCGCCTAATTAAGTGGCACAAACAATCAGGGTAATGGGCAAAAAATGGATCATGTCTCAGAGTCTTTGTTGTCACCAATGAACTGGCAATTAACGATGGGCGCAGCTAATAATTGCAAAACCAAAATGATTGCTGCAAAGGCCCCGCATGATACATCTCATTAAAGGGTATTGATACCCCAGAATGCACAAATGTCTCTGTTCACATTTACGTATAGAGTCGCGTGGACACTTTAAAAACACGTAAAGGCTGGTGCTGGATCCAACCACATTTCCCAATGTGATGTGTAACTGTGATCCTTTCCCCTGTATCGATAGTTACATTCTAACGTGCAAATGTATTGAGGGGTCACTGTGTGTTGTTGTCTTGGTGTGGTCCGGGACTGTTTTTGCTGTTGCTTCTGCTGCCTTGCCCAAGCTTGCATTCAGTGTTGAAAAATCGCCAGAATTTGTATACAGTATAAGGTCTCACAGCACCGTACATCTCGATACATGCATGCGCATCTTTGGGGATGACGCTGGTGAGGGGTCTAACGGCACTGCGCTGTGAACCTGGCGTGCTGATTTATCCTCTCCCGACTAACATCAGTGGCGAGCGATATGTAAACCGCTCCTCGGTGGCCCCCTTCACAAACCCACGCTGACCACCAGAATGATGAAGTATGGTTAAACAAGCCTCGCGGCCAATGTGGTATGTGGGGTAAAACTGTCATCCAGCAGTGGATTTGACAAAAGGTTGATAATTACTGACTTAGAGCATTTCCTGCATCTTTAGTAAACAATGGTAGGTCCCTTTTTATTAAATCCTTTATATTAAGTTCACTTGCTTGCTTGCTTACGACCGTGCAAATCTTTCGGTCGTTTTTTAACCCACTTCCCGTGATCCAATCGAGCTGACATTTTCCACACAGACTCGTTGTGCGTGACAATTCATGTTCGTGAAAATCTTTTTGCAAAATTTTACACTTTTTAGGACTAAAATATTAAATTTAATTACCAATTGCTTAATGCTGCCATGCAATCATCTGACCCATAGGTGGCAGCCATCTCAAGCCAGAGGACGAGAGGACTCTAGCCGCCATGCATATAAAGGATTTATAGTGAAAGACTTAGTTTTTACGGGTTATCTTATTGGCACGTCCCATTGAGTCTCGATGATGTTCTTGAGGAACATCCCTGTCTTGATTTATTTCGCCAATTCCCTAATGAGCCTTTAATGAATTGAAGACAAAGGCGGCTCGGGCATGGTTCTGGCCACGTGATTCACAACTGCGCAGCGCACGACGCCCTTAATAGGTTCTTTCTAACAGCATTGTCTTTGACCTTAGATGTACAAGGGTGGGAAATGCCCATGAAATGTATTTCAAGATGCATTGTAGCTGTTGTAAATACACGCGCGCACGTACTGCGAAATGTATCATGGAGCCTTTGCGCTTTTACGATGAGGGGTAATAAAGGGGATTGGAAAAAAACAAGGTTCGGCTTCACAACCGTAACAATTAAATTAGATAACATTGCAGTCCAATACACCTTTTCTGGAGCAGTGCTATCCAGCATTTGACTGAGCAGGAAAATACAAATGCAAGTGACTCATACCCTTGCCTGCATTATTTGGTTATTTAAGAGGTACTCATGCACAGTGTTGTGTTGGGTAAATACACACGGATGTCCCAGGGCGTGACGCATATTCATATGCACGGGCGTGCACGTGGCATATCTGCAGCAGCGGCTGTTTGGGGATGCTGCCGTGGTCCAATGGTTCGCACAATGGACCTTCGATGCAGAGGTTTGATCTCCCTTTGCGGAAGTTGAAACTGGGATACATTTCTTAAATCCTCCCACAAATTCCTCTCCCCCCCCCTCCCCCATGGCTCTATCCACCCAGGGGGTCATGGGTTCGATCACGAACGTGACACCTCGATATTTTGGAGTTTGCATGTTCTCCCCGTGGAACTCCGGTTTTTCCCTCCACATTCGGAAAGACGTGCGTTTAGAGTATTTGGCTGCTAGAAATGTCCACATGACAAAGCAACTTATTTGAGATTCTTACGTTTTTTCGGTGAAGTCAGGTAGGTAAAAAAATTTAAATTAATAAAAGTAAAATAAAAAAATATATAATAAAAATTATAATTAGTAAAATAAAAATAAAATATTTTCTTTTTATTTTATTATTTTTAATTTAAAAATTTTTACCTACGTGACTTTACCGAAAAAAACCTAAGAATATGAATCCTTGCAGTCACGGAAGCTTCAAATCTAGAACTTATTTGAGCTTTCATTTGTGGCCAAGTCGCTTCTGAAAAAGAGCGATACCGCCCAGTGGGCCTTAACTGGTCAAACAAAGCCTAGTTTATAAATGGGCTTGCCGCAGGTAGTCGTGTGTTGGAGTAGGTCGCTCAAACTTCTTCTCAAGGGTCTGGCCAGTGTGGCGGATGAGGAGGCCAAATACTCCTGCAGAGGACCTCTCGGCAGCTCCCAATAGTGGAGGCCCTTCTGCCATCAGCGGCGTGACGAAGACATCGTAGGGCTGCACCGTCGCCGTTTACTTTTACTTATGAGACTACGAGAGAAGATTTTCGAGGTCGGGTGTTCACCTTAGCCAACGTCGCCAGCTACAGGATCGAGCCAAAGGACGCACGTGATGGCTCGGTATGGTGGCATCGACAGTATTGAACCTGTTTCCCACGTGACCTGATTAAAACCACTCGCAGATAGCCAACTTGAATTAATGGCGACATGAACGTGTGTACGCATATTGCACTTCCTTCGCAACGTACGTCGGCGACCGTGCTAATCGTAGGTGGTGGGGAAGGACAACAAACTAAATACAAAGAGCAGCTCTAAATAAATACGTTTTCACGGAGGCCCTTCCACCAGCAGTGGCATAAGCAAGCAATTGATGGGCAGCACCTTTTCCCTTTTTTACAATGCAAAGACACAAAAAGATACAGATCCCCCGTATAACCTGAACAGACTGTTGGGGCAAGTGCTGTTAGCGAGCACCTATGAAGGCCGGCACGGCACACGAGGGGGTGAGTGGTTAACACCGCCCGGCCGCCATTGTCTCCCTAGCAGCGATGTTTGTACACCACGCCAGGTGCTCATTTGAGGCTAAGTCGACCTCGGGGAGGCCCAGAACCTGTTCAGATAATTGTCAATGGTGTTGACCGTGAGCGGGAATCGAACTTGGGTCGTCAGGTTCCAAGCTAAACTACCGCTCCCCACATGCTCACACACGAAGACAAATATCCCTTCTATAGCCAAAACAGACTGCTGGGGCAAGTGCTGTTAGCGAGCACCTATGAAGGCACAAGAGGGGGTGGGTGGACAACATCACCCCCGGCCGCCTTTGTTTCCCCAGTGGTGATGTTTATACACTGCACCAGGTACTAATTTAAAGCTGAGTCGACCTAGAGGAGGCCCAGAACCGGTTCAGATAATAGTCACCGGTGTTGGCCGTGCGCGGGAATCCAACTCGGGTCGCTGGGTTTCGTAGCGCAGCGCACAAACCACTACACTACCGTTCCCCACACACGCTCACACACACACGTCCCCATACTATTTGCGCTGAGCTGATAATACCCAGCGGCACAAACAAACAAAAAACACACAACAAACACAGGCCGGGGCGAAAAATAAAATAAAATAAATATCGGCCTAGGCAATGCGCCACACAAGGTTGTGCCTCCCAGGAAATCAAGTTCGCAGCACAAATAGTTTTTAGGATAAATAATGTATAAAGTGCGCAATTGCAAGTCAATGAGACCGCTGCTGGCCCGGCAGCCTGTGATCATCACCGGGTGCTAGCGGCGGGCTGACCAGGGCAAGTGTGCGCCTTCTGGGGGCATCCATCGGTTTGATATTCGCCACGCGGCAGTAGCAGCAGCAGCAGCAGCGCCGTAATGTGTGCACTGCTGTTGTTCTGCCAGAAAAAGGGCTCAGCGCTGGGGTTTCGTAAGCTGGCAGCAACAATACCAGCCAGACCCGACGACTAACTCTGCATTGAAATATATTCGGGGGTGAATCTTTTTATCTCTAAAAATGTCATTTTCAGATGACTTCCGTTCCCCCGCTCGCGTGCAGTGTCTTCGAATGGGGCAATGATAATGTGATAGAGATGACACTCGGTGCCAAATTACACCACTTTTTTGTCGTGGAAATAGTGTGAAATTGACATCATATTGGTGATGTGACTTGCGAGTTTCGAGTAAATTCGAAACAAATACATTTTTCAGGTAATTTGTAATTTGTGTCTTTTGTGCTATAACTGCACAATGTCCCACATTTCACTTCACGTGCTGGTAGCTCTAACCGAGTTTCCTCAGTTCCATTCCTGAAGAAGTTCCCAGCGCACGGAGGCAAAACTTTGCACTTTAAGCCGAACAACAACATTTCGATAAGACTTGAAAACACTTCGGAGAGCTGAAAAAGTTTAAAGAGTTTCCTGCTCGAATGAGATTGACGGTGCTCATCCTCTGTTTACAACACATAAGCTGAATTGCTTGAAATGAAATAACATCATTTGATGCGTCTGTAATTGCCTTCTTTCAGATTATTGTGTCCAAACTATCATTCCTTCCCCCCCCCCCACCCCACCACCGATGAGCATGGTTGGCAACGTACGGGTGCGAAAGAGGTTCAACATGCAGTACATACATTCGCTCGTGAAATAAGGCAACAAAGATCGAGTTTTGCCTTCTGTGAGACTCATCAGTTCAGTCGGGTCTCGAAAAGCACAGCCACCGGATGTGATGGTCGTGATCGCCCACTTGGTGATGTGTGTGGCACACAAAAGTCCAGCGCAGCGGTTCATCGCAAAATGCACGCAACGATGTTTTGTTTCTGTCTTGTTGGGTCATTCAGTCAGCTTTCTGATGAGGGCCAGTGACGTGACAACCGCACACAACCGCAAACATCCACTCCTCGGTTAAGTGGCTCTTGGAAAATAATATATATATAATAATATATGAATAATATATACTAGCTTATATACCCGGCATTGCCCAGGCCCAGAAAATATTTCAAAACTACTCTTAAAAATCTAACAGCAGTGCGCACTGACTGTGGTGGTACCTGCTATGATTACAGCAGTGGATACTGTGGTCGTACCTGCTTTCACTGCAGCAGTGCATACTGTGGTGGTACCTGCTATGATTACAGCAGTACATACCGACTGTGGAGGTACCTGCTATGATTACAGCAGTGCATACCGACTGTGGTGGTACCTGCTA
This sequence comes from Entosphenus tridentatus, assembly GCA_014621495.2. NCBI lineage: Eukaryota > Metazoa > Chordata > Hyperoartia > Petromyzontiformes > Petromyzontidae > Entosphenus > Entosphenus tridentatus. The sequence continues at coordinate 7,632,470 of CM025673.2, forward strand.
TGATTACAGCAGTGCATACCGACTGTGGTGGTACCTGCTATAACTACAGTAGTACATGCCGACTCAAAAGCAGTATTTATCGACTCTGAAGCACAAAGTACTCACCTGACAGAGTGGCGTGGTGAGGCCTAGTCCCGTGCAGAGCCTCCGGCCTCGCCTAGATTGTCCAGCCGGCCGAGGTGGCGCCTTGGCAGGCTAAGGCTGGGCTGCTACCCCTGACCCACCTCCCCCCCCAGCCACGATCTCCCCGGCCGCTCTGCAGTAATATCTACTGCCTATACGACTGTATAGTAGTAACTACACACATCTGGGGGGGGGGGGGGGGGCATTACACAGTGAATAATTTACCTGAGCGTTTAATGTATTTTTAGTAGCATTTTTAACGCAAAAGAAAATGTCCCCCTCACTCCCACCGAAGGCGTGCGACTTGACATGGGCCATCCCCCCCCCCCACCAGTGAGTTGGTATGGTCATGCACACGTCATAAATAAATAAAAAGTGCACAAAAATCGCACTAACTCGCTAATTAAACTCATTAAAAGTTTACGGATGTGAAAAAGGAATAGCGCTTGCTCACGGCGGGGCTTACGGCATGGTACCTGGCTATTTTTATTTTACGTAAACCCACAAACCCCGCCACAAACCCACAAACATTTTTTGACTTTTTTTATATATATAGAAGAAAGATGTATCTCATCTGCTTTTACGAATTCAAAGAAAATAACCAAAAGCATTCTGCTATAAACAAGCCCTATTTTCTGGCTCACTTGATTTGCAGAAATAATTTGTCGAATTATCTAACGGTAAAAAGTATACATGGGTAAAATATACATATATATAATACTTTTCACTGCTGGTGCAAGAACCTCCACGAGAGTGAACTCCAGAAGGCATTTGGCCTACTCTTCCACGTTGACCAGACCTCTTGGAGGAGGTGAGAGTACCCACTCATCACCCCACCACACGCGTCCTGACGATCGACTCGCTGTACTTCATCATTGGACCTCCTTTGCCAGTACCAAAATATAATAATAAGGTTTTCCCCCTTTTTTCTGGTTAATGCAGACATGAATCCTTGTAAAAAGGTTTCAGTTTTGTTGCCAGAAAAAAGGGGGAAAACCCTATTATTATATTGTGGTACTTGCAAAGGAGATCCGATGATGTAGATGCTCACCCCGAGCCCTCATTACGTTGGTAGTGAATTGTCTTTGAGCTGTAAGCCTTTTGGCGTCCTCTGGTCGAGCACCAATTGGGTCGAGGCTCAAAAGAAAGCTGTCTCGGGTGTGGACCAATCAGTTTCAAGGACAATGCATATATTATCATCGTGTGTTCTTTGTTTGCATTTGACTGCAGGTATTGTGGTTAATGCAGACATGAATCCTTGTTAAAAGGTTTCAGTTTTGTTGCCAGAAAAAAGGGGGAAAACCCTGTTATTATCCCATTCACACTGCCGGGTGGACACAGGCCATCAGGCACGATTCAGGAAACTTTCCCACCCGCTGTGCCCCCGGGAGATCGAATCAAACCTGCGCTTAAAAACAAAATGGCTACAGTTGTCATTTTTGTCGTCCGTTCCTCCATTTGGCACGGTTGCCTTACGTGCGCACGGCGGTACGTACAAACCTTCCCCCACACAAAGATACCGGATAAATAAACAAAAAAGATCGGCGCTCTCAACCTCGGTTATCGTCAATTACTTCTGGAATGCCAGACACATCGCACGGAGTCCTGTTTTATTTGTCTGCGGGTGACCTCGCCGTCATTTGTCACCTCAATCCTTTCACCATGACCAGATTCCAACACCAGGTCAGGCCTTAGAGACATTACTTAAGTGACCGTGCTTGTGGTAAATTTACACAGATGTTTCAAACAAAAAATGCAACACACCGCCCGCTATCATAATTAAACGTTGGTCATTGTTCTGTCAATACTACCAGATTTTCATAACGTTATCTCATTACTTATTGAGGTAATTGTGAGTACTCATCATTGTATGCATCCATAATCAAGGTTTTTGGGTTAGATCGTGTGAATATAAATGTGTCTTTTGATTTCAAGCTTTCGTGACTGCAGGGATTCATATTATTGGTTCTTTCGGTAAAGTCACGTAGAAGGGAAATAATAAAATAATAAAAATATAAAACAATAAAAATTCTCCCGACGTTTTGACTGCAACACAAGCACCTGATGATGATTGCTTGTGTTGCAGTCGAAACGTCGTGAGAATTTTTATTGTTTTATATTTTTATTATTTCCCTTCTACGTGACTTTACCGAAATAACCAAGAATATGAATATGAATGTGTCGTTAAACCCGCTACCATCCGACACGACCAATCAGTAATGTTTGTCACGTAAACAAAACATGCCAATTCGTTACGAGTTCAGCAACCCAAAAACCTCTCTTATGAATATTTGTCGCGAAAGCCTACGTGTTAAACAAACTATTGTGTGCATGTATGTTGAACCTTTTTTTGCACCGTGCACAGCCAACTGCGGCTAATCGAAAGTGCAGTGGGACAGTGATCAGTTCACGAGGTTTGTGCTAATTTTGTCATAAAACCAAGGTAGCGTGTACACTCAAGTTATTTGTTGTATTCAACTTAAATGCCGTGGAGTAATACCTGGTGCAAGAGCGGTGTTGCTAATGTTGATGACGACGACGATGATGGTACCGTAATCATGATGATGATTATGATCATCATGGGGACTGAGTATTTTGAGAGTTTGGGCAACTGCTGTAAGTTGAGTGCTATACCCCTTGGACACGTGAGTTTTCTCGGGGTCCTCCAGTTTCCTCCCACATATGGAGTTGGTCAAACATTTTAATGTAGGGCCACAGAGCTCGGGCAATTGTTAGCACCGGTTCTGGCTGCCTCCCCCACTTGTCTGCGGTTTCCCATGCCTCTCAATCACTCATCTCTTTCTCTCCGACAGTGCGCGAAAACTAGGTGCGTTAGAACTTCTAAATTACGATTATTTAATTGTAAATGTGGTGGGTTTACGCTCCAATGCACTGGTGTGCTGAACGAGTAACGATTTGGCATGTTTTGTTTACATGGCAAGTCGTACTAATTGACTGTGTTGGGTGGTGGCGGGTTTAACGACATTTATATTCAAGCGATCTAACAAAAGAAAAATCTCTATTATGGATATACGATTATTTATAACTCAATAAAAAATACGATCTTATCTAGATGTAAATATTCAGATTGCCAATATATGTAATTGCTTATATGCATGCTTTTTTTTTGCAAAAGCGCCCTGAGATACAGTCCGCATTCAAACGCTAAGCAAAATTTAACCTCTCAATTCCCCAATTTCTCATCTCCGTGAGCACTTTGTAGACACTGCCAGGGGCGCCCGAAAGAATTGCATCACACACTCCAGCAGCGTTTTAAACAAGAAACAACATCCGATCGCTTTCTGCAATCCAGCGCAAGAAGAAAAGAAATCACCTCCGCTAGAATCCCACCAGGCGCATCCACCAAACATCACAGACGCACGCTGGAAGGAGGCCCCTAATGCTGGAGGATAAATTGCTCCGCGATCAATCTTTGCATTAAATTGTGAGCACTAAATCCCGCCATTAAATCTCACTCGGGTTTGCACCGCTGAGCTTGTTTGACAAATGACTTTAGGGCCAAGGACTGTGCTTTATCAAACATTTTTTGCTCCCTTTATTTTTTTCATCACTGTTTCTCCCCCCCCCCCTGCCGCCACCCTCCCCCGCCTCCTCTGGAACAGTGATGAATGCTGCTCAGTCTCTTACAAAGCTGTTTCCTATACCGGCCATCGAGGTTCTGCCCATTACAGAGCTTACAGCACGCATCATATGGTGGAGATTTTCACGCCTGCCAAATGTGACCCATTCACCGTCAAATATCAGCGGAACTCCATTCTTTTGCCTCCACGTTTCGATAATAAATATTGTTTTTGTTTAAGCAAGAAAACTCTGGGTCGGTTGATCTTCTGGGTTTCAGCAATAAATCAAATGTGTTTACTTAAATGTAGAGACACAGAACGAGTTTCTGCTGATATATGCTGTTACCCAAAATGCCCCACAGCGACGCATAACGTGTTTGTCCATAATCTTTGCCGTTGCTTTGAATAGGGCCCCGAAGTTCCGACGGAATGCTCTTGCCAAAAACATTCATTAACCCAGCAGGGCCATTTGTTTCACAAGCTGCACTCTGCTGATGAGACCCAGAAGATCAAAACCAGTCCAGAGTTTTCTTGATAATCAAATTTTGCTGTATAAATACAAATAATTGTAACCGCCTGATAGCTACAGACTTAACGCAGCCTGGAAGCGTATTATTAAGTAATACACAATACATATTGCAATTCCTTATAGAGGAGTCACATGCTAACTGGCTGATTACTGATCTATTATATTATTGCAATCCCCCCCACCTCTGCCTCTGATCTCAATTCCTGATGGGGGTCAAGAACGATGACGTCGTCCTGCACTATTTAAGAGTCGGAAGCAGGTGGATGGCTTCACGATTCTGGCAAATCGCCCGAAGATGCTGGATGTAATTACCAGCGAAACGTCGTACAAGTCAAATTCTAAATGTTGCGGATTCACTCTTCAAACACACCGGTGGGTTGAAGAAGTAACGAATTGGCGTTTTGTCACGTGACATTTTTTACTCGATCTAACCCAAAAACCTTTATTATGGATAATATCTGTCTGCAAAGGCTATCGGCCTACGGACTAATAACATATTTGTATTTCCGTGTTGAGACAGAAAGGAGTTGTGCTTATATGTATAATTTTACCCACAACGCTGCACAGCAAAACGTCACGAGTTTGTTATCCGAAATCAAATGTGCACTAAATCATCTGCTGATGTCATAATCAGGCCGCATTGTCTGCACGGGTTTGGTATTTGTGGGATATTGTAATAGCGGAGAGGAGCGCTGCGTGGGTGGAGGGAGGGGGGGGAAGACAATTGCCAAAATTGTAACGACTGCACAAAGTGCAAGCCAACGCACACAGGTGGACGCTCTCCCGTTAATAACTTTATTCCTCAAGCGCAGAGCAAAGAAAGCACTTTAATTTAATGCCGGGCGATGATTATTAGGAATGCACCTGTGCACTTTGGCGAGTGTAGGCACGGCCATAAAGCCTCCAGCTGGGCACGACTCCAAGACGTAATGGAAGCACAAATCAGCACCCCCCACCCCCCCCATTAAACAAATAATAGATCTGTCCACACGAGCTCCATAGCCCTACCACCTGTCCACTTACGCACTTCACGGCAAAACAAACAACGTGAGTTGTCGTCGGTCGGACCTCGCTCGGCTGAAGCGAGTAGCGGCTGTCTGGACGGCCGTGTCCGTCCTGACCAGCGTCGAGGGGGGGTTGGGGTCCAGGCTCGGACGAAGATTCGTCACCGCCGCCACCGCCGCTTTCAAAGTGCCCCCCTCGCTTATCTCGGGACCGCACAAAAGCCTCACTCCGCTCCCCGCCCATCCGAACGCTCCCCGCCCACCCGCTCATACTCCCCGAAGTCTGCGGGGGAGGGGGGGAGGTGGAATAACCCATCACCACCCCCCCCTCCACGCACGCGGGGCGATTAAAATGTACATGTTCAATTAGGCCGGGGCATCGAATTAACCGTTTAGGTCCCCGTGCCGCCCTAATGCATCGTGCCGAGGGCCGCGAAGTTCAGGGCCTTGGACGCACGCTTCCAAAAAACAACGAAAATCCGACCTCGCCGCACTTAACGAGCCCGAATACCAAATGCTTTGTTCGTGATTAACGTTGAACTTCTTTCGCAGCGTACGTGGCCAACCGCGCTCATCGGATGCGAGGGATAACGCGTCAATAAATTGCTAGACAAGTACTCGCGTATGGGACCTTTCTTGCCATTATATTAAATTATAACAATATGTTTCACCCTTTTCTGTCAATAAAACAGGTGTCAAGATGTTAAAACACGAAACAGAATCCTTATTCAAGGAATCCTGTCTGCATTAACCACGCGTACTTGTGGTGAACATGCAAAGAAAAAACATGCTCTGATAATATATGATGCATTATCTTAGAAACTGATTGGTCCTCACTAGAGACAGCTTTCTTTTGAGCCCACTCTCAACGTGTTAAACCAGAGAACGCCAAAACGCGAACAGCACAAGGACAATGCACTATCAGGGCTTTTATAGCTCGGGGTGATAGTGGCATTGTATTTGTGCTGTTCGCCTTTTGACGTTCTTTGGTCTAACAACTTGAGAGTAGGCTTAAAATAAAGCTCTCTGGTGTGGACCAATCAGTTTCAAAGACAATGCATCATATATTATCAGAGCATGTTTTTTCTTTGCAAGTTCACCACTATTTTGGCAAATTGCCCGATGATGCTGGATGTAATTACCAGCGAAACGTCGTACTCAAAAATTGTAAATGTTGTGGATTCACTCAACACGCCGGTGAGCAAAAGTAGCGAACTATTTGTCTTTTGTCAACGTGACACATTTTTTACTGAGTGGCCGTGTCAGGTGGTTGCGGCACATTTACAAATAACGAGAACGAACCCAAAACCCTTTATTATGAATAATATTGGTCGCGAAAGCCTACGTGTTCATCTTGACACCTGTTCTATTGCCAGAAAGGGTAAAACCTATTGTTATAAGTACTCGCGTGTAAACGCTCAATTATAGCTTCAAACGCAAGGCCATTGGGTGTCCTTGTCGTTACCCTGAAAGGTTTAGCAATGGCGTCTCAAACGGCAGAGGATCAATATCAAAGATCTCCGCGCTTCTGAAGGGAAACTACTCGCGACTTCTGAGCAAAACTTCAAGCGTTTAAATCGCACGGTCCGGATGTGTGGCTCCCTTACGGCCAAATCGAGTTGTTGACAAATTAGAAAAAGAGCAGTGGAAGACCCCCGCACGGCATACAACCGTAGAGCAAAAATCTCGCAGGCCTTGAGAACACCCACGCATGCATCTGCAGCTATGGCGAGCATTAGTCGGAGCACGTTCACATTCCACGTTCCTGTGGCAAAGGTACAGACAGGGTCATCCTCTTGTGGTGGTGGTGGATTCATGTGATGAATTTAAGTATGATGATAACAGTGACAACGATGATGGTTTCATACGTAGCCTGTAGAGACCAATACTCTGATGAAACCCGTGAAGAATTAGTGATGATGACCCTGGCCAGGATTTGAACTCATGTCCGAATAAGTTAATAGCTCCCTGCCCTTGCGACTACTCTACCACCGGAACAAACATTGCAGTCCGCACACGTACAGCGTAGGCACACAGAGTCAGCATGCACACAATTCCGCTAAGTCCTTGAGAATTTTAGAAAGAAAAAAATACGCACCGAAAGTAACCCGCTTTTAAAACACCCGGACGTTATTTTTTTTTTAGCCAGCCCCATGCGTCTCGATTGTGATGGAGCTCCTGTGCAATGTGTATACAGAGTACACATAAGCAACTATTATTTCTCCAGCTGTCAGGTGCTCGCGGAGTCTAATGCCATCCGTTCGAATTCACCTCGCCTTTAAATTGCCGCTCTTAAAGTCACCCATCTCCCTTAATTGTCTCAGACATTCCCATGTAAGGGGGCCATTTCGAACGGGGTAATGTCACGCCGGATGCAAATAATTGGGCACGTTTATTATTTTCCTATTTTAAATATGCTGCGCTAATGAGAAATTCATTTGGTCGCCTACGGTGCCGCAGCAACATCTGCCCGCGCGTTGCCGCGTCACGTGACCGGGCTGACGGCCCTTAGAGCAACACATTTGAGTGAACTGCAAATCGCGATTCAAGAGGCGGAATGGTGCAGACCTGCAGTTGCGTGCTCACACAGCTGCACCGGGGGGGTGGGGGCTCCGCTCTGACACACCGGCCAGATGCCTTGGGAGAGGTGGGAAAGAGGGATGACCCAGACTTTACCCCACCACACGCATCATCCCGCCGAATGACTCGGTGTGTTTGTGCCCCTTCGCACTGCTGGGTGGACACAGGCACGGTGCACGAGCCGAGATAATTCCCCGACGTTGAGACCGCCGTGCGCGGGAGATCGAATCGAAGTGGTGACCTCTGGATGGCAAGTCCAGCGGGCGACAAAAAACTAAAATTACGACGGTTGTCATGCTCTTAGGTTTTTTCGGTGAAGTCACGTAGGTAAAAATAAATAATAATAAAATAATAGAAATAATAGAAATAACATTTTAAATCACGACGTTTCAGAGGCAACACAAGTCTCCGTCATCAGGTGGGAACCGTCATAGCTAGATTTACTGTATCAAGTGATACTGTATCAAGTGATAGATTTACTGTATCAAGTGATATTGTATCAAGTGATACAGTAAATCTAGCTGTGACGGTCCCACCTGATGACGGAGACTTGTGTTGCCTCCGAAATGTCGTGATTTATTATTTTATTTCTATTATTATTTCCATTATTTTATTTGTATTATTTATTTTTACCTACGTGACTTTACCGAAAAAACCTAAGAGTATGAATCCTTGCAGTCACGAAAGCTTCAAATATACGACTGTTGTCATTTTGTTGTTGTCCTCATTTAATCTGCTGGGCGAACATAGGCAAGTGGAGGGGGGAGGCAGTGATTTAAGAAAATTGCACCGGTGTTGTCAACTGCCGCACCAGGAGATATAATTGAACTGATGACCTTTGGATTGCAAGTCCGGTTATGCTGACCGCTAGACCACGGCTGCATCCATGAAATAAGCATGTAAATCATCGCTATTTATAGGAGATCATTGATCTGAGATATATCAAAACGGGGTGCAGGAATTTAACATAAAGACTGCTGGAGGAATTTTAAACAGTGCTGCACATTCAAACACATTTCCACTATAATTTTCAGTGCTGATGTTTGGGAATTCACCTCGCCCAGTGCTCATTCTAGGCTGAGTCAACCTAGCAGAGGCGCTGAACAATTCTGTTATCGCCAGGTTTGTAGCGCATTGTGATAACTGCTGCCCAACCGCTCCCCAAAGACATGTCCCCAATATAGCCTCAACAGACTTTTGGGTGCAAGTACTGTGAGCGAGCACCTATGAAGGCCGGCATGGCACATATGCGGGGGTGGGTGGCCGGCACCAAACCCGACCGCCTTTGTATCCCCAGTGGCAATGTTTACACACTGCAGCAGGTAATTACTTGAGGCTGCGTTGACCCAGGGTAGGCCCAGAACCGATGCAGATAATTGTCACTGCTGTTGGACACGAGCGGGAATCGCCACACACACACACAAACAATACGGCAAGTCTTCGCGTAATGTGCGTTCACACAACGCGATTTCGCTGTAATGCGCACCGTTATATTACTCGACTCGACACTTTTCAGGAACGCTTCTACCGCATTAAACGAGGAATTGCTCAAAGTAAAGCTTTTTTTGGGTTAGATCGCGTAAAAATTAACACGTCGTTAACCCACCACCACCCGACACAGCCAATCGGCAAGGTTTGTCACGCAAACGAAATGTGCCAATTAGTTACTGCTCCAGCACACCGGTGTGCGACCGACAGTAAACCCACAACGTTGCACAATCCGAGTTTGACGGCGCTCCCTCGCTCGCTCGCGATCTCAACCGCCGGCTTCATCGGCGGACGATCTCGCCGGAAAATGTGCGGGAAAGGTCCCTTTCCCCCCGCGCGCGCGCGCACCTCTCACTCACGTGATCGACGAGCTCGCGCACCATCCCGTTCCACTGGCCGTTCTCGTCCTGCGAGCCGTATTTCTCGTCGTCCACCAGCTTCACCTCGTAGGTGAAGCCCAGGATTTTGGAGAGCTCCCTGAGCAGGTCCATGCAGTAGCCCTCGAAGCGCTCGTTGCCACGGAGAGTTCTGTGCAACTTCTTGAACATGGTGTACGGCCCTTCCTTCGGAGTCGGCGGCGGAGGGGGAGGGAGGGAGGGAAGTAAGGAAGGAAAATGAACAGAAAATCATAAAATCATAAAATCATCGGGGGGGAGCTTTACACGACTGCGTGCATCTTCGAGGTGACCCACGTTCGATTCCGACGAATGGCAGTGACAGCGAATTTATGAACCAGGTTTAGGGTCTCCCCTCGGTCTACCCAGCCTGAAATGAGTACCTGGTGCGGTTTGGAAACATCAGAACTGGGGAGACAAAGGCGGTCGGGCGTGGTGCTGGCCACCCACCCCCTCGCATGCCGTGCCGGCATTCATAGGTGCTACTCTCTAACAGCACTTGCCCGAAAAGTCTGTTCAGGCTATACGGGGGATCTTTGTATGTGTTTGTATGTGTATATGTGTCTACATGACATGACTGTGTGTTTAGGTATTGGTTTATCTGTGCGTGTCTCTGGGTATATGTGTATGACTATGTGTATGTGTCTGCATTGATTATGTTTGCATTTGTATCAATATTCATTTCATGTTTGTGCGATATTTTCGATTTCTCATGTGACGCAGTTGATTTTGATCCATTTTCTCTGTCCTTCATTGCTGTACTTTATTATTATTTCCCTTTGTCAATCTGGTGACCCAGGGCATCATGGCAAATGAGACTCATCTCCTGGTTAAACAAATACTCTCAACGTGGCCTGTGTGTACGTCTCCAAGTATATGTGCACGTGTATGTATGTCGAACTCCTTTCGCACCGTACGTAGCCACCCGTGCAGATCGGAGGTGCGGGGAAAGGACAACAAACTAAACAAAAAAATCAGTTCTCAATAAATTTAATTTGTCAATCTACATGACTTAGGAAGGGAGAGCGTTCCAGACGGCCGCAGAAGCGCGTCCGAAAAGCGCAGCGCGATGATGCGGTGACCCACCGTCTTTGTCCGACGGCTCGGCAAAATCCCCCGCCGCTGCCGCGAGAACGAGCGGAGTTTGCGTGACGATGGTTCACGCTGCCTGCCGAGATCAGCGAGGCGTGCGTGCGTGCGTGCGGCATGCGACCCCCCCCCCCCCAGGACCACCGCACGTACCAGTATCGTGGTGACAATGAGAGTCCGGTTGGACAGCGAGTCCGTCACGTTGACGGACTTGTCCTTGTTGGCCTCCAGCATCTTCAGTCCCGTGACCGTGTCCCACGTGCCTATCTGGGTGACAAGAAGGCAGCGGTGAGCGGGCGGTGCGGCGCTCGGCCAGACGAGGGTTTTGCCGCGCCGCGCGAGCCTCCGACCGGCGCCAGCGTGACACTCGGCGTGCCGAACGCGGGTGAAGCTCCTCTTATCCACCACCCGATTAATCCGCAGTACCAATTGCCACGTGTGGGAGCGGTAGGGTCCGCCAAAAACAACTCCTCTTGCCCGTGTGGGCCCCCCTAGTATGTCTGTCATCTGACATCGCCCGCAAAAAAATTCGCCCGGGGTCATTCACGGAGCGGCGTCCACAGTTTCGCAGTTAAGAGGAGTCGCACTGTGAACTTCTCCAATAATCCGCAATTGTCTGCAAACGTTTTCCCACCAGCAAGTCCAGAATATGTGCAGATAATCCCCGCGTATGATATAGGATTCGAAACATTGCTCCCCCGTTTTCGTTGAATTGTTCCCTGTGCTCGTACTCGTTTAAGGCTGAGTTGACCTAATGGAGGGCCGCTTTTGGGGCAAGCGCTGTTAGCGAGTAGCGCCTATGAGGGGCCAGCACGCCACACGAGGGAGTGGATGTCCAGCACCATGCCCACCCATCTTTGTCTCCCTGGGCCTCTCCTTGTGAGACTAAGTCGCCCAAGGAGAGGCCCAGGACCGGTTCAGATCGCCATCACCAGTGTTGGCCGCGACCGGGAATCGAACTCGGTAGTAGCGCAGCGCGATAACCCCCCAGACACGCACACGACAGAGGCACGCGTGCAGTGCACGCATTTTGGTGGGTTTTTTTGGTCTAAACCTACCAAAGGAAAGCACCGAAAATTGCGCGCCGCCCATGCAAACGTAAAGCGCGAGGAACAAAATTTCGGCATTTGAGCGCGGGGCTATTAGTGCCGCTGGCAATAAAAGCAGAACGCGGAGGAGGAGAAGGGAAAGAAGTCGCGCTCTCCTGCAAGGCGAGAGCGGTCACTGCAGATTGGCAGCCCCCCGGGATTTCCTTTCGTCGCAACGAGCGACGGGAAGTACATCGGGCTGGGATGGACCGTGGGCTCTGCATTATAATTGCCGCGGTTACACCACTTGTTCACTCCGCACTGTAGATGTGTTCAATTATAAAGGGAAAGGGATTATCGCTGCGAACAACACGTCTAATGGCTTAACTGCAATAAGCAACCAAATGGTAATTTTGTTCATTTTACACTACATTAGGGAAAGTGGTTTTTCCTCGAGCTATGAGAAATTTGAATGAACACACACGCACACACAGAGATTTAGAATAGTTGGCCTTGAAAGTTAGACTTCACATTGCACTATCATCACAGGCAGCCATGAGCTATCCACTGCTGGATGAAGGCCTCCCCCAAAATCGTCCAGCATCTCCCACGTGTCTGCGATGCAACAATCCACCAGGAGCCTGAGATTAGTTCACCAGTGGGCATCCTCTCGGACGCGTCCCCGTTCCTCGGGGCCGCCACTCCGTCGCTATCGTGACCCATCGGGCCATCGTCGGTGTCCAGTGACGCGTCCGGCACAAGCCCACCTTCACTTCCCTTAAAACACTCTGGATGCTGTCATTGACCCCGAGGAAATTTTATCTCACCCGCGCGTCGCAATTCCCAGCGTGGCAGATCTTCTCCGCGCTTCTCTTTCGCACTTTAACTTTTTTTTTCACTGAATGTTCCATTTTTTCGTGAATAGAAGTGTTTCCGACTCTTGGACATGTTTGTGGTGTCAAATGCATTGTGCCCGATGGCAGTGGCTTTCACCCAAACTCCCCCCCCCCTTCCGGATCAAAACCGCAAAGGAATCTACCCGTCAAATCCTTCACCTCACTTGCATAAATGATTGCTACTTAACTAATTAGCATTTGCGTTCCACTTGAGTCATCTTTCTAGAGACACGGCTCAATTCACGCTAATTTAGATAGTTCCCTGCGTGCGAACGATTGGTATTCTCGACAGGTTTAAGGAAATTAATGTTAAACATAGAAACGCATTGACACTGGGTCACATCGCGAACGTATGTGCGTAACGACCAGCGAAGCGTCGTAATCTCTTGTTAAATATTCCCGCATTGCTGTCCAGCACAGAGGTGCGCTGCAGCAGTAATGAATTGGCACGTTTATTCATTGGATGCATCAGGTGGTGGGGGATGTATGGCACACTCTTTGCTCGCGCGATCTGACGTGAAAATGAATCGTGATATTTGGTTGCGAAGGCCTGTGCAGTGTTAAATGTACAATGACACGGGCAGTTTTTTGTAAAAAAAAAATCGTTTTTCCTCGATGTAAGTGTGTTTTTTCAGCTATGTTTTCCCCACAACTGATAATCACAATCAAAAGTGATCAGAGGCAACAGCATGGGTTTCGCAGCGTGTGCCAAAACAGCTGGTGACGCTTAATTAATTATGCATCCTCTTGCAATCTGACCTTCCCATCCCATCACAGACACCAAACATAAACGTCAATGAATATTCATACGCTGAGAAAACAAACACCGAATCAAATTAATAAAACATATTTCTAATTTTCACCGTTGTTATACAAGATGCTTGAATTACAAATGTTAACCTTTTTTTAACATTACTAATGGAATACATCTCGTGGTTGAGGATAATAGTGTAAAGGTGCAGTCTTGCAATTGCTTACCAACGCCACTGCTGGCAGAAGGGCCTCCACTCAAGGGGAGTATACTTTGTCCTACTCTTCCACACTGGCCAGACGTTTTGCAAGAGATGAGAGTGCCCACACTTTACCCCACCACACACGACCTGCCAACAGTCGAGCGTAGTCTCAGAAACGGACTCAGAATCTTTCTTTATACCTGGAGGAATCCGTTGAGCTCTGATTGTTCACAGATGTCCAGTGGGGGCGGATAGGAACGCTACAAGTAGTGGTAGGTAGCCAGGCACACTGCTGCGTGAGCAGAGTCGGTGGAGGGGATTTAATAAACTCGCCAACTGTTACAACCGCCTCGCCACCGGGAGATCAAACAGAACTGGCGACCTCCGAAGTGCAAGTGCGTTGCACCAACCATCCCCCCCACCCACGGCAGCATCCCCCATTGTTTGTAAACAAAACACACACATTTTTCGATTTAAAGCTTTCGTGACTGCAGGGATTCATCTTATTGGTTCTTTCGGTAAAGTCATGTAGAAGGGAAATAATAAAATAATAAAAATAAAACAATAACATAATTATTTTATAAAACATTATAACATAATTATTTAATGTTTTATTTTTATTATTTCCCTTCTACGTGACTTTACCGAAAGAACCAAAAAATAAAAAATAAAAAAATAAAACATTATAAAATTATTATTTTATAAAAATAATAAAATAAATATTCTGTATGTTTTTATTCTTATTTTATTATTTCCCTTCTACGTGACTTTACCGAAAGAACCAAGAAAAAAAACACGAGAGACGCGTTAAAGGAACCGTGTAGATTACAGCGACCGCTTTAACCGGCGCAGATAACCTGCGAAACGGGTGAATTTATAATTAAAACACAAACCTTCGTCCAAACTTTTTTATGAGGCCCTTGCACCACCTCACTAATCGCCTACCATGGGGGAAACAAAACAAAAAAAAACATGAGTGAAACAAAACAGAAAGAGCAAGTGGCCATGCACGTGCAACATCCACAGCAAAGTATAAACACACGGGCTCTGCAGCAAAGGTTAGACCGAAATAATACGGATTCAAATCAGACCACAAGAATCACGCCCGTGGATGGACAAATCAAAGAACGATGTAGCACATTTGTGACAAAATGCTGGAAGAAAAATGCAAAATAAACAAACATATCATGAGAAGTTGGAATATCTCACAATACCCGAAGAGGAGAGAACAATGGACAATGCATGGAATGCATTGCCTTCAGGGTTCATTTTCTCAATCGATCTTTTATTGGACGCCTGCTGCTTGGTTGGCTTGGGGTAAGGATTACTATCGGCATAAGGTACTAACTAGCACTATACTACAATCCGCACCTACCCATAACAATCCTATATTATTGTACCATATGTTGCTGTTATCGAGAGAAATGGGTTCATTATAAAATTAACCCGTAAAAACAAAGTTTTTCACTATAAATCCTTTATATGCGTGGCAGCTAGAGTCCTCTCGTCATCTGGCTTGAGATGGCTGCCACCTATGGGTCAGATGATTGCATGCCAGCATTAAGCAATTGGTAATTAAATATAATATTTTTGTCCTAAAAAGTGTACAATTTTGGACAAAATTTTTCACGAACATTGTCACGCACAACAAGTCTGTGTGGAAAATGTCAGCTCGATTGGATCACGGGAAGTGGGTTAAAAAACGACCGAAAGATTTGCACGGTCGTAAGCGCGCAAGCAAGCGAGCACGCAAGTACGCAAGCAAGCAAGCACACAAGTGAACTTAATATAAGATTTTAAAATATACATACATGCGGTGTCATGAGGAAAAAATTAAGTGGGATGGATGTGGCATGCGAGCCTTCTGAACTGTTCCGGCTGAAATTTTCCACGGATTGTCTCGAGTGGTAAATAATTATTACAAACCTCACAATAAAACTGGGACTCTTCATGTCCTGGGAAGACCTACACACATGTTTCCGAGGACAGCCGCTACCACACCCAAGAGGGCAACGCCGGGTTAGAAGGAGAGTGCTTTCTCGACAGCATTTGGTGAGACGCTCCTTGAAGTGAAAGAAAATATCTGGGGCTAGATGGCTCAGCGGTACAGAAAATGGCTCGCAATCAAAAGGCTGTCAGTTCAACTAATGGTTGGGTGTTGATTTAGGCCATCGCTCCTCCCAGGTCGATAAAATGATTACCACTTTTTGGTGAAGTCAACAGCGGCTCTCCTTAGTATACTTAAACCATTTTTTATTTCACTAGGTGAGGCCTCACTGAGCCACACAGCGATCTGGCCACCACAAATGATGGCTCAACGAAGTGACTCATCGTCATCACGTGCTAATTCACAGCAGCCAGATGCTCGAAACGCACGATTCACCCCACCATCCCACCCGTTACGTGAACGTGGAATTCCCTTCGCTAGCTCAGGGCTGTAAATGGGAGAGGGGGCACCAACCGCGGTCCTCGTCTGAGCCGGAAATCGCTTTTCCGACGTTTTCGAGACGAGTCGGCACGAGGGTGCCGATTGGCTGGTTCACGAGCGACGCTCATCGAGGTGACGCAATATGCGAAAGCGTTGGCGAACTCGCGCGTTTGCGCTGAAGATTTCGTGAAAAATCTTCAAACTTTCGTGATATTTAAATCTTGACTTAAAGCTTTCGTGACTGCAGAAATTCGTATTCTTTGGGTCTTTCGGTAAAGTCACGTAGATAGAAAAAAGAAAATGAAAAGTGAATGAAAAAAAATACCACCACGTTTCGATCGCAACACAAGCAATCTCCTGATGAGGATTGCTTGTGTTGCTATCGAAACGGCGTGATTTTTTTTTCATTCACTTAATTTTAATTTTCATTACATTTTTATTGTTATTATTTTTTCTATCTACGCGACTTTACCGAAAGACCCAAATCATATTTCGTTAATTTTGTATTAAAATATATATCCAGAGCGTGGCAATTTGTGCTGGAGGTGGCTAATTGGGTAACATTTCATCCTACCAGTTGTCATCGAATACGTAACGGCGTCTAATTACTTGTCTAGTTAAGTACAGAACTGTGAATTCACAGTTCACACCCCTTAGAATAGTTAGTAATTAATTGCACTCGACTGTATTAACGTCCTTCCTCAGATTCGATTCCAGCAGTTACAGTCATTGTTCGGGGTTTCTGGGGTAGGGATTAACTTAAAATGAAGTAAATTATGTATTTTATTTCTTGGAGGTGTTAGGTTTAAGGTTCAGAGCTTAAAGTTCCTGGACTGCATCTGTGATCCCAGCGCTTTGGAGGAAACGGGTTGATGGGTTACGCAGATGAGTCGAAGCCGACTGAGCTGAAATGTGGCCAGATGATAGCAGCACAACGAATGGGTTCCTGACCCCATCTTTGCAAACCATTAAGCATCGTCTCCTGCCACTGACAAAACACTCGTCAACGGAATCGGCAAAACATCCAAATTCAGGGTCCTTCCTGAAGAAACAATAATTTTGAGACGGAGTTCAACTCGTCTGGATAAATACATATTATCTTAATTGCCCTCCGATGTGTCGTGTCGCGTGCCATACAACGTTTCGCCCCACATGCCGGGGGCTCCTTCGGGAGGAGTTAAAACGTTGGACATTGTGCCAAACAACACGCCGCATCAGCCGCGAGCATATGAGCGGAGCGACACAGCACGGCCGTGAAAACCTCCGCGGCAAACACAAAAAGCTCTTATTATTATAAAGTTGAATATTTGGCGATGCCGCTGTTGGTAACAGTGTGTGGCCTTTAAATGTGCATCTATATCATTATATCGGCGATGTGATATTTACGAATCTGGTGAGTTATTATTATTATGTGGGTCAGTTTTAAGGATTTACAACTGTCTGGTCAGGACATAAAAAAATGCATACAGTTACCGACAGCTTCACTGCTGTAGCAAAATTATGAACCGTGGAACTATATATATCAGAAGTTTATCATAAGTGTATTTCCTGAGTAAAGCCCATTGAGCTAAAACGTTGCTCTTGAAGCATGGCTGAGAAAAGTCTCTCTGTAAAATTTGAGATCATGCCAAATGTCTATTTGAAATAAAATAATATAATCACCACTGCATCTAACTAAATGGGTTTTTGAAGGATACCCACCACCGCATTAACGGTCTGAGTGTGAGGTATTTAGATTTCATGAAGACCAATTCTAAATCATTGTCTCTTGTTACAACCACCTACTTCATACATCATCTAGCACCACCATACCATTACCCCGTAATGAAAGGGCTTCAACATTTATTTTTTTAAAACCTCATGTTATGTCAGCGACACTTAAAGTGGCTTATTCTCGACGATTATCGATTCCTCGCGGGCATTGAGCCCACTTTTATTTCTGATGAATTCACATGGCTAAGTCTCATTTTGCTGAACTGCCTAGGCGGTGTTTTGTTTTATTCAATCAGATTACCACCTCCATCGTTCCCTCCATCGCGAGCCCTCTAAATTATTCAAGCGAGCAATTACGGCGCGGGTGTTTTTTTGTTAAGTGCGGGCGATTAAAATGTGGTGAAGGGTTATTAAAGTTTCGCTCCAAGTGTTGTAAAAGGCAAATGAATGAAAGTTGTACTTTTTTGTGTGAAATGGTTATTCCCAAGTTGATGCGCGTCACGTGAGTGGGTTTCATTAATCTTTAACCATTCCTTGGACTCAGCCTGACGGGCCGACGACCATGACAGGCAATTTATCTTCCCACCAAATACTTAATTGTACAAAAAATAAATTAAAATAAATAAATAACCACGTCGTCACCTTATTTCAGTGATGTACGATGCCAAATAGCATTTTTTTTAAATCTGGCAATGCTTTCCTTAAACAAAGGAAAATACTTGACCAGCATCTGAAGTCAGCCAAACTCTCTTTACACAATGCTGCTACGATCATTGAATTCAAATAAAACAAAATCACGGTTAAAACATTTAGCACTTTCCCCTTCACGTATACGGGTTTTTTTAACGAAACAAACACTTGAACAATTTACGGACACAATACAACGTGCCGCGGTAAATGGCGTGGCAACTTATACACTGATTTTCCACATTATTGAATACAAGATAAAGGTGGTGATGGTGCAGCCCTGCAATGTCTTGCTCGTGACGCAATCCTGGCAGAGGAAGAGTCTCCACCAGAGGAAGCTGTCGAGAGCCCTTCTAGAGGGCATTTGTGACCTCCCCCCCCCCCGCAACGGCCGGATAATCCACCACGCGCGATCAGGCGATCGACTAATTGCAGTCTATCCATACACCCAGCTGTGCGGACAGAAGCGGTGGGGTGTTAATAATAGTGCCCATCGAAGCGGCGGAACCTGTATTGGAAGTCCAGTGTGTACGTACGTACGTTGAAATTATTGTGCACCGTATGTAGCCAGCCGTGCAAATGGGAGGTACAGGGGAAGGACAAGGAACTAAACACAAAAGCAGTTCTACAGAAATGAGCTTTCAATCTACATTTAAAAGCGCATAGCTCAAGTGGCTTCCGAGTATCGGAAGGAAGAACGTTCCAGACGGCCGCAGAAGCGCATCTGAAAGCGCGCAGATGCGGTGACAACGATAACACCCACGGCGAAGTCTGTCTATGTCTGCTTTAACCACACGGTGCAAAGGGCATTTTCGCAGCAACACAAAACACAACAGTTTGTCTTACGGTTACGAAATGTGATGAACCGCTCCATCCTTTACCGATGGACCACCAAGTCATTGAGGAAAATTAGATATAGGGCACATCTGTGTCACAAGTACTACTGAGAGCAGAGTACAATTTAGTTTTCGTTGTTTTACTTTCTCCAACGTGGTACATAAAGGACATCAGTCACAGAAAAAATGTAACATGAATATTGATATGAGGATGCCAATGGGTGAGATTTTTACACGCATGTATTGCCAAAGTTTTATAATTAGGTTCTGCTAAATGCTGTCTGAATTAAGTATTCATATGCCATTTGGAGCTGCTTAAACGTATTTCGCTGACATTTAAAAAGTGAACTGTTATATTCCGGAAAGATGCAGATGCTGATACTCGAAGACATTTCACATTTAGGTTGTGATTTTACGGAATGGGAGATGGCAAATAAAAACGAAGACAATAAAATCCATAATCACGAACACAACAAAGATGAACAACAATCACTACAACATTGCCAACGACGCAATAATCACAATGACTCCATCACAGCTATTAACAATAAACACAACGAGCGCGGATGACTTTAACCACACTGCGGCCGAAAATGCAGCCCAACGTCGCATATCCAACTCACTGGCGAGCGAGTTACAGGTGGCCATGTGAATAAAGGGGTCAGATTTGTGAACATCTCATAGAAAGTGAAGGTCAATGCATGTGTTACTGGACAAAAATCGCATGCAGTGTGGTTTAAAGAGGGAGTATGGCTTGACGGTGCTTTAGATGGCGGGGGTGAATGCACGTGGGCTCTGCATGCAGTGATGAGCTACCCGTCGGAGGCCGTTGGACTGCGAGAAGGGCTGCGTGCAGAACGAGAGAGAGCGAGAGAGCGAGCGAGAGAGAGAGCGAGAGAGTGAGCGAGAGAGAGAGCGAGAGAGTGAGCGAGAAAGAGAGCGAGAGAGTGAGCGAGAGAGCGAGCGAGAGAGTGAGCGAGAGAGTGAGCGAGAGAGCGAGCGAGAGAGCGAGCGAGAGAGTGAGCGAGAAAGTGAGCGAGAGAGTGAGCGAGAGAGTGGGCGAGAGAGTGACCGAGAGAGTGAGCGAGAGAGCGAGCGAGAGAGCGAGCGAGAGAGTGAGCGAGAGAGTGAGCGAGAGGTGGGGGTTTACATAAAGCAAAGTTATTTAAACAAAACAAAAATTACGAAATGATGAACCAAGCAAAGTGCCGACTACACCGAGCATCTTCTTTTTTCCACTGATCGTAAAAAAAAAAAATGCACGTGACATTGAACAAAACGACGGTATAACACCATCATTCAACAACAACAACAACAAACCTCACCGGGTGTGGGCGGTCAATTGTTCCTGGATGGATTTGTGACGGTCGGATACGTGACAACTGCATGATAACTAGACACATTACACAAAACATATTTTTATATACAAGTAGAATGTTGGCCTCCAAATGTGCAGACCAATGGTTGCTTTGTTTCACTCAGAGGGCAGCATCAGACTAAAGTTGCAAAGAGCTTTTTAGAATAAGTCTCATGCTGAATTCTCGCAACAAATGTCGACCTTCGCCGTGAGAGAACTTGGACAAAGAAGAAAACCCACGAAACGATGAAATGAATGCAATGGTGGGGGGATATGCGACGTTAGATGAACTTTCGTAACCAACCGCGCCTGTAAACGCAGCGTCCTATCTCTCGTACGAACGACTCTGAGTTTGAACAACCTTCTCCAGCCCTTCCTCCTTCAGGCTGATCACGTCCAGGTCGAAGTCTGTGCGCAGTCCGTTGCTCTGGTTGAATGCAATCCGGCCGGTGATGCCATCCCACTGAGCCTGTGGCACGGGAGGACAGCAGAGGGGAGGGGAGGGGATGAAGTAAATTGAGTGCTGGTCTCGTATTGTGTGTGTGCGTTGCGGATTGTGTGTGTGTATTGTGTGTGTGTTGTGTGTGTGTTGCGTGTGGGTGTGTTAAGTATTGTGTGTGTGTTGCGTGTGTGTTGTGTGTGTGGTGTGTGTGTGTGGTGCGTGTGTTGGGTATTGTGTGTGTGTTGTGTGTAGTGTGTGTGTGTAGTGTGTGTAGTGTGTGTGTTGCATATTGTGTGTGTGTTGGGTATTGTGTGTGTTGTGTGTGTGTGGTGTGTATGTGTGTTGCGTCTTGTGTGTGTTGCGTAGTGTGTGTGTGTGTTGTGTGTGTGTGTTGTGTGTGTGTGTGTTGCGTATTGTGTGTGTGTTGCGTATTGTATGTGTGTTGCGTAGTGTGTGTTGTG
>CM025673.2:7654069-7672542 GCA_014621495.2 Entosphenus tridentatus
GTTGCGTATTGTGTGTGTTGTGTATTGTGTGTGTGTTGTGTGTGTGTTGCGTATTGTGTGTGTGTGTTGTGTGTGTGTTGCGTATTGTGTGTGTGTGTGTGCATGTTCGGGTTGCCACCTGCCCTGGTTTTCCCGGGATCATCATATATTTGAGGCAGCCAGACTGTAAAATCCGTAAGTCTTCCCAGAATATTAAACCTCCCAGTTTTGTTGTTGTTGTCAGTTGCATGTCATTACCCTCTCTTCCGATATTGTGAGATATTATTCTTGACATGACAAGTCTGGAACTATTATATCTTGAAAGTGGCAATCCTAGTGCATGTATGACTTTGTATGAATATGTATGCATGTGTATGAATGCGTATGTATGCATGTATGCATGTATGCGTGTGCACGTGTGTTTGTATTGCTGTATTATCTCTGTATCCATCTATGTATGACTTCATGTGGTGGCATTGATGTGGGGAGCGGTAGTGTAGCGGTTAGTGCGCTACGAAACCCGGCGACCCGAGTTAAATTCCAGCACGCGGCCAAAACCAGTGACAACTATCTGAAACGGTCCTGATCCTCTCCTAGGTCGACTCAGCCTCAAATGAGTACCTTTGGGGGGGGGTGTGTAAGAACATCGCCACTGGGGAGACAAAGGCAGCCGGGCATGGTGCTGTGGTCACTCACCCCCTCGAGTGCCGTGCCGGCCTTCATAGGTGGTCGCTAACAGCGCTTTCCCCAAAAGTCCTTTAAGTCTACGCGGGGAAATCTTCGTGTGTGAGTAGGCGGTGCCAACTGCATTGAGCCCCATGGGCCAAGAGGGGTCCCAGGAACTGGGCTGGGAACAGTGAGGGGGTTGGGTAGGTGGGGGAATTGGACAGAGGCGGTCCCATTTGATGCCTTGCATCAGGGGCCCATGCCAACCACATTACGCCACTGTGGATGTGTGTTTGGGGGTAAACAAGCGAAAAAAATACCCCCACCTCCTCCCGCTCATCCTCATGGTTCCAATTGTCTTGTAAACAGTACCACTGGGGAATAGGCTGATGGTGGGTGGGCTGATTAGCCTCATGGCGTGTTCACATCCACAGCAGTGATCAGCTGATAAAGCCTCCACATTAAATCGCTCAACCACACTTATCAAGGTACCGCGGAAATGAATCTAAATAAGCATGTGCTGAAGGCTCCGATGGGTCAGGCGTCGATGATATCCCCTGGCTAACCCTCATTTCGTGGAACCAGGAGACTGAAATTATCACCACTTCCCCCGCCGCCGGCCCTGAGGGAGCCTTTCAGAAGCAACGGGTAATTTACTACAGCTGGCGACGTAGAATTTCCGAACCATTGCCGTGGAGCAAAGGCATGGCATTCCTCTGTCAGGAGATGGGCCAGTTGCACTTGGGACCTCCTGTGGAATACAGAACGTCCCGTAAACCGATTCTGGCTCCTGTTTTTTCACGAGCGGTGGACAGCAGAGTTTCTGAGTGAGTGGGTGTATGTTTGTTGAACTTCTTTCGTATCGTACGTTGCCAACCGTGCTAATCGGAGGTGCAAGTGAGTGGGTGGTAGTGAGTGAGTTTTTGCCACTCTGTAAACGTCAATTCCTGTCACCCAAACATAGAAACCAATTGCCAGACTGTTGGGTGGGTCATTGAAGTTGCCACATTATCCAGAGGCAGAGGACATATTTCTCAGTCAACCTAGGTCTATCAACCCTGTGTAGTCCACTGTAATAAAGTTTCACTCAATACCACAACATCTCAGTACAAATCAATTCTTGCCACCCAAAGGCAGACGCCAATTGCCGGAGTGGCCGGGTCAAATCCTATCAAGGTCAAACCGGATGGGTGTCAACCCGAGTGGATGGTCCCTTACTCGGGGCAGGGTAACATCAAACAGCAACAGCGAGTGGCTCTTCCTCTGAATAATTTTATTCAGGGAGTGTGGGAGGCGATATGTGTGTGTGTGTATATCTGCCTTTGGTTGTGTTTCTCGTCGTATTCTTATTTACCCATGGGTGCTGAGTGCATGCCCAAAGGCCCAAGCCACCAAGCAGCCAATATCACTGTTAACAGTTATAAAAGACAATAATTTATACGTTTCCTTGAATTATTGTGTACGTGAATGTATGCCTTTATTTTATGCATTTTATGTGTCTATATGTGTGGTGTGTGTATATGCGTTCTGGGAGAAAAGTTGTTAGCGTTTGATTCCCGCTCACGACCAATAACAGTGGCGAATATTTGAATCGGTCCTGGTTATTGGCCTGCTCTTCATGCTGGCCAGACTTTTTGGGAGAAGTGACACTACCCACACTTTACCCCACTACATGAGGCCTGCCGATTGACTGGCTGTGGCGGTACCCATTTATTACACTGTTAGGATGATAGAGGCAGTAGGGCGGGATTCGAGAAACACGCCCCGTTGTTTCAGCTGCTGTGCCAGGAGGTGGAATTGAACCGTTGACCACTGGCTGGCAAGTCCAATTTGCTGATCGTTGCACCGTTGTATTTGCGTGCGTCTGTGCGGGTGTACACGAGGCTAAATCAAACCCGGTGAACTTTGCCTTCATCTGCGCCACTGTGCGTGCCGATCAATACGGTAGCATCTCTTGCGCATCACGCTACAATCCCAGCCACGCAAGGTTCAAATCCCTGGCCTGGCAGAGATGCACATCACCAGCCTCGATCATCATCGTCGTCAAAACCGCCATCACCAGCGGCAGTTGTCACCGGACAGCAGTGGAGACTTGTTTTTAATTCCCCAGCATGGTGGGAAAGGGAAAAGTGTCGCTCACATCTCCAAAGGCTTCGGAGACATCAAGGAAGGCAATCTGAATCCACTGCCCCCCCCCCTCCCCCCCAGGGAATGCCTTTAGCCCAGTGGGGCTCTATCAGAGGAGCACCTTGCTTAATGACACTCCCATCGGAGATGGCGGATCCCTTCTCCCTGACATGGCAGAGCGCCCGTGCAACGCTCATTAAAAATAAATGGTGCTCTAATGAGGGCTGCCTTGCTCGGAGGGGCAAATGCACCGCGTGTGTTGACGCACCACCCAGCAACCTCACACCTCCAAGGACCTGGGTTCAAGCCATGGGCCGAGGCGGTGGTGGAGGGGGGGCAGGTGATTATCTTTTAAAAAATAGAAAGTTAGTGCTGTTTATAATAGAGTTTTTTTTGGGTTAGATCACGTAAATATATAAATGTGTCGTTAAACCCGCCACCACCCGACACAGCCAACTAGTAAGGGTTGTCACGTAAACAGAACGTGGCCAATTCGTCACTAGTACAGCACTAACCGGTGTGTTGGAGAGCCAAGCCACAACATTTACAATCTGAGTACGACGTTTCGCCAGTAATTACAACTAGCTTCATCAGGCAACAGCCAAATTTGTGGAAAAGTCCACCTGTTTCGTTCCTTATATCGAGGCGTAGATGTGTTGACGACGCTTCTGCGCTCTTGCGCAAAGTGGGGGGGGAGGGGGGTTAATGAGTCAACGTCCATTATGCATGCGCATTATGCGAGCCCATTGATCTTGTCCTTAATGCTGTTTCTTAGCCCGAAAAGTGATCTATTTTTCTTTCCCACACGCAACTAGACGCATGTGCGAAATTGAACATGACTTAGATGGGCAAATCAAAATAACCGCCCCGAGTTAGAGAGACGAGACACGTGCACACGCCCATAGCCTCTCCCTTATCGAATGACCCACGCAGCCCCGGCTTGCTCCGCGCACAAAAACAACAACAACAACAACAAGAACAACAACGACACGGACCTCGCCGCCACGCTCCGCTCCTCACCCGCCAACCGCAGCCCACTTTGTCCGTGACAGCCTCCTCCTTTGCGACATTTGTCTCATAAATTGAATTTACCCCGGGAGGCTATTTAGTGTTGGGAACTTCATTACGCGGGAGTGGCACCATAAGCGATTGCGCGATAAACGTTTAGGTGCTCAAATTGCGGCCGCGTAATGTGTTGGCTTCGGAGCAAACGGGGACGCGGTTTCACTCAAACGGCTGTCCGCTACGCTCGTGGCCCCGCCGTAGGAATGTGGAATTTCCACCAACTGATGCCCGAGAGCCAGTGGAGATGGACGCTGCTCAATCTAATTTCTTCACGTGGACACTTTTAAAATACGTAAAATATCTATCCACACATTGTATGTACCAATTATATAGTTCAATACGAATGCTTTCAATAATATTGGTCGCGAAAAAAAACCTCTCATATGACCAATAATAAACATTACTATTTGCACGCGAAGGTGCGTGTGTATATTACTTGCATGCAGATTACACAACTTTTGTGAATGATAATTATTATTATTTAAACTTGTTACACGCTGCAAAGTATTTACTCACTCTGAAGGACAGAACGACTCGGAGGCTTGAACCACAACGCGAGTGGGAAGGCGGCAGCAGCAGCAGTCACGTGATGAGCTGCTGCCAAACCCCCCCCCCCAAGCTCTGCAGTTCTCTATATATGAAGATGTTGATCAGGCAATTGTATGTATGTGTGTATGTTGAACTTCTAATGTTTATGTGTGTGAGGAAAGCGGACAGTTCGCAGACAGCCTGTGTGTACGGAGGGGCGCAAAACTCATTCAGGTGGAACAGGAACAGGTGTGATGCGCATTTGCTGTGCCGCCTTGCCCTGGCAAGCCTGGCAAGCCAGGGCAAGGCACTTCCTCAATGCCCACGGCAAGGGATTTTCACAATTATTTTGTGATCCACTAACCGTCACCTCCACAGTGCTGGATTACAGGCCAAGTGCAGCTGCACCACCCACCCACCCACCATCACCACACGGCTTTATGTTTAAAAGGTGCCGTGTTAACATCACGACCTGGGCAAGCCTGTCCATTCAGCGCACTTCATACCAACGTACATTCAGAGCAAACGATGGAAGCACCCGGATGCAACCACGTTAGGTGTGGCTATCTTGACAACGGTCTAAAGTGCGAACGTCTGCACATCGACAAACGAAGATGCAAGAAGTCAAACACAGCTCTTGCAGATAGCTCCTTGAGCTGTGTTGCCACATTGAAAGCTTTCACAATGGAAAAGGAGACTTGAAAACATGACAGTCAGGTGGGTTCGTAGAACGTTCGTTCTGCATCGTCCTTGAACGCGAGCTCTGAAAACTACTCAGCCACCATCTTCTTGGTTCTTTCGGTAAAGTCACGTAGAAGGAAAATAATAAAATAATAAAAATGAAACACAATCAAATAATTCTCACGACGTTTCGGCCACAACGCAAGCAGCCGTCCTCAGGTGAAGAACAGGTCTGTCGGAAAGACGCTGTCTTGCGTTGTGGCCGAAACGGCGTGATAATTATTTTATTGTTTTATTTTTATTCTTTTATTATTTCCCTTCTACGTGACTTTACCGAAAGAACCAAGAAGATGAATCCCTGCAGTCACGAAAGCTTTAAATCCAAATTTACTCAGCCACCGTTCATCGTAACAGCGGCTAAAGAGTTTTCATTCCTAACGTTGTTCAAATTTAAAGGCCCTCGTGGTATTCACGCATTAGGCCCGCCCTGCACGCACCCTCTCACCTTTCAAAAGGCATGCATGCGGCAGCAGCAGCAGCAGGCAGCAGCATCAGCAGCAGCAGCAGGCAGCAGCAGCAGCAGCAGCAGCAGGCAGCACCAGCAGCAGCAGACAGCAGCAGCAGCAGCATCAGCAGCAGCATCAGCAGCAGCAGCATCAGCAGCAGCAGCAGACAGCAGCAGCAGCAGCATCAGCAGCAGCAGCAGCAGGCAGCATCAGCAGCAGCAGCAGCATCAGCAGCAGCAGCAGCATCAGCAGCATCAGCAGCAGCAGCAGGCCACGCGCGCGCGCGCTCACCTCCTTGATGGCCTGCATGTAACGAGCGCCGAACCTCCAGGGCTTGTGTCGGTGACACTGCAGGGAGCTGACGGTCATCTGCGTGGAGCGCTGGGAGGCCAGCGAGACCACGTGCACCGCGTCGTACATGAGGGCAGCGTCGGTCTGCGGATGGGAAGGGGGTGGTGGCGGTGGTGGTGGGGGTCAGAGGTTCGGACCGGCGTCTTAAAGGAAGGCACGGAGGCCGATGGGCAGCGAGGATTCAAGTTCCAGAACCCGCGGAGTGCCTGGCGCGCGTGCGGCTGCCGGCGTGAGCAGTTCCAATGAATTTTATTTTGAAATGCATCGCTCAATTGTGCCCGACGTCGAAGCAATTACAAGGCGGGAGGGCGATGGCTCCCTCCGGAGAGATGCACCGCGTGAGGGTATGCACGCGCACGTGCACGCGTAGTTCGCAGAAATGGAATCTTGTGACACGCAACCATTCTTTTTCTTTAACCTCGTGAATGATGTACCTTACAAAACTCACATAGCGTGTGCAAACAAAAAAAAACGCGAAGGTGACGGTGGAGCCCTCTGCATTGGCTTTGCTCAACGCCAATGCCGGCAGAAAGGCCTCCAAATTGCGAGAGCTCTGCTCTTGTACGCTGGCCAGACATCGTGGAAAGGAGCACCCATGCCTGGCCCCACCACACACGACCTCCTGATCGAGATGTGGGTGAGGAGAGGAGTGACACTGGGATGAGAGTGAGACTGAGATGGGAGTGAGGAGTGAGACTGTGATGAGAGTGAGGAGTGAGACTGAGATGAGAGTGAGGAGTGAGACTGTGATGGGAGTGAGGAGTGAGACTGTGATGACAGTGAGGAGTGAGACTGTGATGAGAGTGAGGAGTGAGACTGAGATGAGAGTGAGACTGAGATGGGAGTGAGGAGTGAGACTGTGATGACAGTGATGAGTGAGACTGAGATGAGAGTGAAGAGTGAGACTGTGATGAGATTGAGGAGTGAGACTGAGATGAGAGTGAGGAGTGAGACTGTGATGAGATTGAGGAGTGAGACTGTGATGAGATTGAGGAGTGAGACTGTGATGAGATTGAGGAGTGAGACTGTGATGAGATTGAGGAGTGAGACTGTGATGAGAGTGAGGAGTGAGACTGAGATGGGAGTGAGGAGTGAGACTGTGATGAGATTGAGGAGTGAGACTGAGATGAGATTGAGGAGTGAGACTGTGATGAGATTGAGGAGTGAGACTGTGATGAGAGTGAGGAGTGAGACTGAGACGAAAGGGAAGAGGGAGACGGAGTCGAGCGAGGAGGGGGAGTCGAGCGAGCGGCTACCGTCATGACCCCGTGCACGAGGCCGGACTCGGGCCGCGTGGGAGCGAGGCGCTCCATGGTCCAGCGCTCCATGACGGAGGAGACGCGGGAGTCGTCAAGGCTCATGAGGCGGAAGCCCGTCATGTTGACTCCGCTGTAGCGGTAGTTGTCGAGATGCAGGGCAAACAGGTCCTGTGCAAAGACAAAGGTCCCCCGTAGAGCCTTTAGCAGACCGTCGGGGCAAGTGCTGTTAGCGAGCAGCTATGAAGGCCGGCACGGCAACACGAGGGGGTGGGTGGCCAGCACCACGCCCGGCCGCCTTTGTCTCTCTAGCGGCGATGTTTACACATTGCATCAGGTAATCATTTGAGGCTGAGTCGACCTAGGGGAGGCCTAGGAGCGGTTCAGATAATCGTCACCGGTGTTCGCCGTGAGCAGGAATCGAACTCGGTTCGCCGGGTTCATAGCGCAGCGCGCCAACCGCTACACTACCACTCCCCATTACACACATACACACGCACACCTACACACGCACACGTGTGTACACGCACACAGAGATCCCCTCTTTAACATCATAAACATAGCGACACGTGCCGTTGGTGTTGTGTATTTTTATGTTTAATGTTGTCTCACTTCACCAAGTGGAATTCAATTCCCCATGGAGTTGGAGGCAAAGTCAGATGACAAACGGTGGGTGGCGGCCAATTGACAAGGATGAACCGTGCGATGCACTTACCAGGGTGGTGAATATGTAGTGGTAATACTCCGTCATCATTCCCATTGCCATAGCCTGCGAATATATCCACACGCACACAGACACACACAGACACAGACACACACAGACACACACAGACACAATAGACACACACACACACAGACACACACAGACACACACACAGACACACACACAGACACACAGACACATACACAGACACACACAGACACACACAGACACACACACACACACAGACACACACACAGACACAATAGACACACACACAGAGACACACACAGAAACACAGACACACAGAGACACACACAGAAACACACACACACACAGACACACACACAAACACACAGACACACAGAAACACACAGACACACACAGACACACACACAGACACGCACAGAAACATATCCCCCATTTAGCCTTGCGGACTGCTCGGACAAGTGCTTTTAATGAGCACCAATTAAGGTGAGCGTGGCGAACAAGAAGGTGTTGTGACTAACAGCACGCCCGACGGCCTTGGTCTCTCCCGTGCTAATGTCTACTGGACATGTGTGACAAAGAGCTTAATTGCTCATCGGATTCCGCCAGTATGAATACAGATTCTGATTGCACAAAGCACAACTCAAGGATCAGTTGTCTAAAGGGCCTCTCTGGAGCTCACTATAGTCGGAGGCCCTTGTGCCCGCAGTTGCATGAGCTAGCAATTGCAGGGCTGCGCCTCTATCTTGTTTTGTTACCACTTGTCGTTGCTATTCTTCACCTGGAATCAAACTCACGTTGGTGAGGTTCATAGTGCAGCCCGAGAACCACTGCTACACATACACACACACATCTTCTTGGTTCTTTCAGTAAAGTCACGTAGAAGGGAAATAATAAAAGAATAAAAATAAAACATAATAAAATATTGTGTAATTATTTAATTATTTCCCTTCTACGTGACTTCACGGAAAGAACCATGCAGATAAATCATTGCAGTCACGAAAGCTTTAAATCGAAAGATACACACAGTTCGGCGATTGATTTGCCCATCAATTTTTCCATAGTTACGTGGAATATATTTACAAGACTTTTATTGAAACGGTCATTGGGCCCAGGAACGCATAGAGCTAAGTTCCTTGGACCTTCACCCGCACCTCCGATTAGCACGATCGGCTATGTATTGTACATAGAGAAGTTCAACAACATAGCGCCACAAATCAGTGCTGATGTTGAGTCAACTTGAGAGAAGCCCATTGCGAGTTCTTATGCCAACACGTGCCAGAGATGTCAAGCCAATGCACAACTGCTCCCCACAAAGATAAAAATACGCCACATAGCCAACAAGTTCGACAATAACACTGCCTTAAAATACAAATATGTCACAGGTCACGTTTGAAGTAATGCCCTTTCTTCATCATACCACAATGTTCCGTGTAGCCATACGGACGTCTGGAGCAAGAGTTGTTGCACGTATGTGTGTTGAACTTCTTTCGCACCGTACGTAGCCAACCGTACGAATCGAAGGTGCTGTGTGCGCATATCAAGACCAGCACGGCACACAAGAAGGTGGCATGGCTGGCAGCTGCGTCTCTCTCGTGTTAATGCCCACACAACAAACGAGCTGAATTGACCGAGTTGAGGCCCATGGCATCAGTGGTTTGACCAGCACCAAGCCAAGCAACTTTTGTCTCTTCTTGGTTCTTTCGGTAAAGTCACGTAGAATGGAAATAATAAAATAATAAAATAAAACAATAAAATTATTCTCACGATGTTTCGGCCACAACGCAAGCAGCCGTCCTCAGGTGAAGACCAGGTCTGTCGGGGAGACAGCGTCTGCTTGCGTTGTGGCCGAAACGTCGTGAGAATAATTGTATTATGTTTTATTTTATTATTTCCATTCTACGTGACTTTACCGAAAGAACCAAGAAGATGAATCCCTGCAGTCACGAACGCTTTAAATCGAAACTTTTGTCTCCCCAGAGCTGATATTTAGAGACCGTAACAGGTACAGATTTAAAGCTGAGTTGACCTAGAGGAGACCCGGCACCGGTTCAGATATTCACCACTGGTGTTAGCCGTGACAAGAAATCAAACTCAGAGGTCACCGGTGCAGTGGAGTGCACGAGTCGCTATGCCACCGTTTCACACAAAGACAAAGATCCCCCGTATGGCCTATATAAGAGATTGTTGGGGCAAGTGCTGTTAGCGAGTCGCAGCACCTATGAGGCTGGCACGACACACGAGGGGGTGGGGTGTCCAGCACCGCACACGCAGAGGAGCACGCGCACTTTGACGGCAGCAAATTAAGCGCAACACATCACCATTAAATTTCACATATCCCCTTCAATGTCCACTTATGGTACAATCATCCGGGTAACAATTATCGCTTTTCTGCAGTGGGGCCGTTGCGAATAAGGGCTTGTCATTAGTTCTATTCGTAATTCGGCAGCGGGTAATTCTCAAATTTTTCGTTTGGGGTCATGAAATCAATTCGCGTTGGGTACTGCTTCTACTACCACTGTGAATTACTGGGACATCACAGAGCCCCCTGATAATGCCTAGAGGCGCTATTTGATGAAAAGTGAGCGAGATTTGAAGCGTTGAACCGCTTCAAAGTGGCAAGTGCACGAACCACTGGCCTAAGCAGCCATACCAATAATATGCTGCTCATAATCATTATAAAATAATTTACGGAACCTTTTTCTTTTTAATCCATTGCACGTTGAAGGCCCTCCCCCATGTCACGGCGATCGTGGGGGTTGGTGAAGGGTCAGGTGGGGGAGCCAGATATTGCTCGCCACCAATGTTAACCGTAGCCAGGAATCTACGTTGGTTTTGTCAGTTCATATCATCATCATCTACAGCCACCATCAATCCACTGCTGGATGAAGGTCTCCCCAAGACGTCAACACAGCATCTATCAAGATCCCCAAGATAAAATAATTAAGCTAAACTATTTAAACTAAACAGGGTTTTCTTTATTTAGCGGGTAAGGCCCACTGAGCTACCTGGCCACAAATGATGGCTCAACTTAGTGGCTTATCACGTGGACATTTATAGCAGCCAACTACTCGAAACGCATGTTTCTAAACGTGGAGGGAAATCTTGGAGGGCCTGGAGAAAAATCCACACGACCACAGGGAGAACGTGCAAACTCCAAATATACAGCAGGCGTCTGGGTCGGCATTGAACCCACGACCTCCTGTATACCAGGCGATGAAGTTAACATCTCGCCACCATGGCACCAATAATCTACCTAGCACCTGCACTTGAGTTGATTTCATGGTTCCATCTCTCCGTGGACGTCCTCTCGGACGCGTTCGATCCCTTCCTGCCGCTCCATCGCTATTTTTTAAAACACAGCGGGTGAATCACCGTGTCACTACTCCAGGATTTTTTCCACTGTTCAAGTCTCTATCGATACGGTGACCACTACATCAATTTAAACAATATTGGTCACATTCATAATCAAGGTTGTCGGGTTAGACCGCGTAAATATAAATGTGTCGTTAATCCACCACAACCCAACACAGCCAATTAGTAAGGTTTGTCACGTGAACAAAATGTGCTAATTAGCTGCTAATTCAGCACATTGGTGTGACGGGTAGTAAACCCACTACATTCAAGTATGTATGTTCAACTTCGTTCGTACCGTACGTAGCCAACCGTGCTAATTGGAGGAGCGGGGGGGAAGGACAACAAACAATGATAGACGTTTTACTGGTGGTTACAACCAGCTTAATCGGGCGATTTGCAAGAATTACTGTAAGCGAATTGGTACCAACTTTAAGCAGTCCCCAAACCCAACGATCTTCGTTCATATTTGGTCTCTTTTGGGTTATATCGTGTGGGTATAATGTCAATATGTTTGACTAAAACAACAGAGTATCAAATTGGGTTGTCACGTCATGGGCAAATGAGCGAATTGATTTTTTTTTCAGAAAAACATGTTTTTTTAACGTTATACCTACGAGATCTGACCCAAAATTTAAACTAATGATGAAGCATAACATTGGTTGTGAAAGCCCTACGTACAAATATAACCAACAACTACTCACTCCACATGCAACGAGTGCTCATATTTTAGCAGGACTGTATTGTGAAATTAACACTATATTGGAGTCGGATGGTGAGAGAGAGAAAAAATCTAAAATTTATGTGCTGCACATTTCATACGCACTTAGTAGTCTGTGCACACATGGACACGAATTAGGGGCCCTAATTATACACACACACACACACAAAGTGACTACACTCGGGCACAGACAATCCAAAACAGACGCACGCGCGTAGATTAAAATGAAAAAAATACGCGCCGCAAAGAGGCATACGAACGCGCGCATACGCATTCCCTCCATTCAAATGTGTCTCATGCGCCTAGATGAGCAAGCACAAAGAGTGAAAAGAAAAAAAAAACTAAAATCTGAAATTAAAACTGTCAGCGAGAGCAACGTCACGTGGAAAGCAATTACTCGGCAACACAGAAAAATACTTTTCGTTTTACGCCAGTGAGGAGAAAGAGGAAGACGATATTCCTTTTCGCCTTGCAACGCCAACCTGGTGTTCCGATGACGTAACATAATGAGGGTGTACATCATTAAGAATCCGTCCGTGTTCCGCAACCGCGGCAATTGCAGTGTCTCGGAGATTAATCTCTTAAATTCCGGACGTTTATAAATATACATAATAACAGATAATAACACTGCACATGCCTAGGAGCCACGCAGTGTGATATCTGGGCTGAGTGTGCGGTCGAACGGATAAGGATGTTCAGACTAACCTGATGTCGTAGATGATTGTCAGCTGTCTTTATTTTTTTACAAATGCATCAACAGGACCAACATAATACTTCGTCTCACGAAGTTCAACTTTTTCTCATGCAATGAAGTGTGAAAGGCGGCACGAATTCAATTCACAAACCCTATAACCGAACGTTTTCATTCCAATAATCGTGAAGGTGAGTGTAATTCAAGAAAGGATGCTCTAGCTTGTCGGGGGTTACGAAGGAGGCAAAGACACTCTGAGCGAACTACCAAATGCACGATCACACGGTCATATTTTTTGAGCGACGATTGCAACTTCTGTATTACAGCAAAGTTCAAAGGTCAAAGCGAGGTTCCCGCTCACATGAGCATCGATTCCAGTGCTCATCTCCCCTTTTACAGCCCTGAGCAAGTGCTGGAAATTCCACATTCCTATTGCGGAAGGGGGGGGGGGTGGCGAGGTTTTACATAGGACAACTGCTGTTGACATCGCCACAAAGTGGTACTCGTTTTCTCAACCCTGGACGGATGATTGGCTGAGTCAACGGGGGGGGCCCCCCCCCCCCCCCCCCCCCCCCCCCCCCCCCCGCCGTCCCTCCGCCCCCAACCAGGATTGAACTCGCATCCTTGTGACTGCGAGCCGGTGGCTCTACCGCTGAGCCACCTAGACGGATGTGACAATGCGAGGGGGTGAACGTGAACTTAGAATGAAAGTCACGTTTTCGTTTTTTTGCATTAAGCACAAAAAGCTTTTTACTTCCTTTTTTCCCCGATTTAGTAAATTCATTCCACGCGAGACTCGGTGAGGGAACATCTCGCGAAGAGCTCGTTTAGCAACAAACAATTACGGTGATCCTGAAAATATGTCCATGAATACTCTATCCTCAATGGAAATTGAGGATAGAATATGGATGGTGGTGGTGACTGCTTTTATGATTGTGATGGTGTTGGTGATGATGGTGGTGGTGACTGTCCTGATGGTTGTGTTGTTGCTCCTGATTATTGTCGTGGTGATGATGGTGGTTGTGCCGGTGTTGGTGGTGGCGATTGTCCTGATGATTGTGGTTTCGATGGTGCAAGTGGTGGCGACTGTCCTGATAATTAAGGTGGTGGTGATCGTGGATTTGAGCAGAAACACTTTTAACGTACGTAACCACCTGCATTACACGTGCGTGCTTTACACAGAATGCAAGCAACAGATCTACACAATACCGTTCAATTCCACAATTCCGCGAATAACACTGAAAACGATCGGAGGTGGTGTCTGAAATGAAACTTCAGACGGTCAAATTCTAATACATGGCAATATGACATCATTTTAAAATTATATTGAAAAAAACGTATTTTCTTTCAGAAATTTTAATAATCATAGTTTGTTTTAGAGACCCGTAACCCACGTGTGTTGTGCCATGGCTTTGGTACAGGCTGTGAAAACTCCCATCACTCACGATCTTGCCTCGTGCGAAAGCTACACGGAAGAGAGAGAGAGAGGGGCATACACAGCTGCATGGGAAATTGATTTCATACATTTCCATCTGTGCGAGGAATTGGGCATTAATCCGCCCCCCCTCCCCGCCACCACTCTGCCTCTTCTCCTCGCACGCGTTGGTTTTATGCGGGCACTCCGGTTTCTTCACGCGTGTATAACCACACATCACTTCGGTTCGGACAAAAAAATGCCAACGTAGAACCGCCGCCCAGTTTGGGTAAACCTGTTGGAGATTGAGTGTTCGCCCCCCTCACACGCCCCTCTTTTATTTGCATCTCTCGGCACTCCTGTATCCTCCCACGTGTGTACGACAATCGCTTGGTGGAGTTGGCCAAAAGTCTCAAAACTGGACCATGGAGGAGCTTGGGCAATTGTTGGCGCTGGTGCCGACTGCCTTCGCAAGCGCTTGCCTGTGGTTTGCCCCGCGCCTGCGTGTGGCGACTGTGCACGTTATAAATTGCACGGCGTTTTGAGATGCCATTCGTGAGCGTGACGTCACGATGTCAGTTTAACAAGTAGGAGGATTCCGCGACCACGGTTACCCATAAGGGGCTTTTTGGGGTCAGATCGTGTAAATGCGAAGGTGCCGTGAAACCCGCCACCACCCGACACAGCCAGTTAGTAAGGGTTGTCACGTAACACAAAACATGCCAATTCGTTACTAGTACAGCACACCGGTTGTGTTGCAGAGTAAACCCTCTTGAACATTTGCAATTCGAGTACCGTGACGTTTCGCCAGTAATTAAAACAACAACCAGCATCATCAGGCGACAGCCAGATTTGTTGAGAAATCCACCTCCTGTTTCGGTTTGAAATACACGTTGTTTCATCTATTAACGTATATATTTTTTATTGTAACTTTTAATTGTCGATTGTTACCTGTCGCAGGATCTCGGCCGCCGTCTCGTGGCCGCAGTCAAAGATGAGATAAAACTCGCGGCCTCGTTTCATCTCCTTCAGCAGCGGCTTGGTGTCGCGCGTGTCTGGCGGGAGCTGGCGAATTTTCAGTTTCAGGTTGAGCTGCGACGGCGCCTTGATCAACTCCTGGAGTCGAATGAGGCCTGCGCGCCGGAAGAGAGGTTGGCGAGAGAAAAAAAACAATGACGGCTCGCCAGTGAAGCGGCGAGGGAATTAAGCTGGGAGATTTTCTTTTTTGTTTTCTTGCGAAGCTGCGCGGTTACCCAAAAAATAACAACACGTGGACATTTCCGATTGAAAATCAAAACTCAAGCTGAAAAGTGGGTAAAGAAGAGTGGCGCGGTGCATGCTGGGTATTACATGAAACAGAGGACCAGATGGCACAAATACAGAAGGCAAACCTGGGTTGTTGTCTTTCCTCCACACCTCCGATTAGCACGGTTGGCTAAGCACGGTGCGAAAGAAGTTCAACATCCGTGCGTACATAACAAGCAAAAATAAGTGGGATTGGCCAGAAGACGTATCTTGGTCAGTGGGCAAGGCTAATGATGGAGTGGCAGCCACAACAAGGGCCTGCATCTGAAGGGATGGTGATTGCGGTAATAAAATCAGCTCAATGAGATTGTACGTGCGTATGTATGTTGGACTTCTTTCGCGCTGTATGTAGTCAACCATGCTTATCGGAGGTGTGGTGGAAGGACAATAAACTCAAAAGAAAAATCAGTTCTAAAGAAATGAGTTTTCAATCTATATATATAAATATTGTTGCATCACAAGACCGTGAAAGATTTCACGGGGCGGCTTGAGGAACCCTTGATCCAGAAGTGGATAGATCATGGCTGATGATGATGATGATGGTGTCTTTTTCCGTAATGCACCAGTGATGGGAAAAAGTTGTTTGCAATATTGTGACAGGTGGGTATAAAAAAAAAGTGTTTCTAACAAATCACCGCATTGCATATCACAAGAAAAAAATGTAACTCGAAATTGATTAATTATAGAATCACACAATGACAACTTTGACTGATGGATGAAGCTAAGCAGACAAATGTATTGTATTAACTGTTATAATTTTTACATATTCATAATACTTTAATACGTGCTTCTTTGTACAATGCCAGCTTTCAATGCATAATTAATCCAACGACGAAGATTGAATGATCCCGCATGAGAATTATCACCTTCCATCTCACGCTGATGATGTGCATAGGACCCAGGGTGCAGTGCACAGAGAAAACCAACACGACCATGACCAACGAAAAATGATCCCACGTGCAGCCTCGAACAGGCAGCTGTGGCAAGTGCTGTTAGCGAGCACCTATTAGCACAGTGCAACATACGGACAGCAGCTGCCTTACTCTCTCCTAGGTGCTGATATTGCTACCACCGCACTGGGTACTCTAATAAGGCTGAGTCGACCTAAGGGGAGAGGAAGCCCAGCAAACAGTTTCCATTCACTTGCCGCAGATATAAGCCATGGCTGGGAATCGAACTCGGGTGGCGGGTTTGTAGAAGCACTACACCACTGCTGTATACATGAACAAAACAAAGACCTCCCATATAGCCTACACACGTTGCTTGGGGCAAGTGCTGTTAGCGGGCACCTATGCACGATCACAATAACAGACGCACTTGGACACATTTTTGTTTACACATGGAGCCTCTTCAGCTGTAACTTAAATGAGAAAATAGCCCCTTTACAGCTCTGGTTTGGGTCTCTAAATGTTCGAACAACCATTTGATGAACGGGTTTTCAATGAGGTTACTGCGTAAGTGCGAACACACAACTCCGCGCTAGAGTTTCCCTAAGAACTGGATCAACATGGCAGGAGCTTTATTCACCCCCTGCTATGGACACGTGGATAGACAGGCACAGGGGAAAAGGGGGGCTACTCGCAATACCGCTTTACATTTTAGTCCGAGGGCGTTACAAGCAAACAAAAAAACCCAATCATGCCAAAGAGGCATAGAGCATTCGTAACCCTCTCAGCATCACCCGCCCGAAATGTTGACTTTTTTTCATTTCTCAAAACAGTCACCGGCTCAACCCCCCTCCTCCACCCTCCAATTCACCATTTGACCTCACTTCCCTTTCTCAAGGCTCCACATTAGGGGGCACGGGGCGCGTGCAAGGGTCACGGGGTGGCTGTGTGCGCTGGCTTGTGCTGCTTGGCCCCGGTCAAAAGTGCCATCTCCGCAGAGCGCCGAGAAAGCGGAGACGGATTTATCGCGGGACCCAGGCACGCCGGCCCTTCGAGCGAGGGCCGAACGAGTATCGCCGTCGAGGATAATTAAACACGCGTGCCAGGTGGGAAGGTGATACGTGAAATGCCATTTGGCCAAGGTGAGCAGGGTTGTCAGAGTCGTCAATTAAAGTTTTCCAAACGTCATCAGGTCAACATTGTCGTGAGGACATTGAGGAGAGAATTCACGGTTTTGCGTGTTTTCTTCTTTGTGTATCTCATACGCCGGTGTGTATTGACATACACCCTCCCGTGTGTGTGTGAGAGTTTATTGCACGAATTAAGCTCTACAGAAGCTAAACCTTGAATGTCGCCTTAGAATTCCCGTAGAATTTCCTGAAGATTCGTGAAAATCGCGAGAGACTTTTAAATGTCTTCTTGCTGATGACAACTGCCCCAGCCTTCAACAAAAATCCTTAACAATATTCCTCCGACACAGGCTGACGTCCCGATTCCCCTTTCCGGAATGTTGCTGTCGCTCTGCCTCGAATCTCACCGAGAGGAATTGCTGACAAACAATCGCAGGCGTCCAGAATCGACACCTGACATGGCACCTCCAGCCTTTGACATTCCTCCAAGACACCGGCGTAACGATCAACCGCGTCAGACCAATCAATCAACAGGCCGATGTGCACATCTCCGTCGTGAATGCAACATAGCAGATAAGCCGCAGCCGTGCGTCCGTGGCCAGGCAACACAAAACAGTGGGCCATATCGTACATGGAGGAAAAGCAAAACTACACAAACTC
The DNA here is from genome assembly GCA_014621495.2 of Entosphenus tridentatus. Taxonomy (NCBI): domain Eukaryota; kingdom Metazoa; phylum Chordata; class Hyperoartia; order Petromyzontiformes; family Petromyzontidae; genus Entosphenus; species Entosphenus tridentatus. The sequence continues at coordinate 7,672,079 of CM025673.2, forward strand.
TCCCGTGAGGTCATCTCGTGGAGTACAGGCCTCGACATTGGCATGTAGCTCCTGAACATATTGCCATTCTCAAGACTGGAGCACAGTGTGCTAACCACTGCACCATCACTCAAGCCCCGAACACACAAAGAGCCCCATTATAGCTCACAAAGGCTGTTGGGGCAAGCGCTGGTAGCGAGCACCTATTAAGACCGGGATGACACTCAGATGTCTCGCGCTACGCCCGACCACCTTTGTCTTCATAGTGGCGATGTTTACGCACCATACCAACGTGCTCATTTAAGGCCGAGCTAATCTAAGGGAGGCAAGGGATCAGTTCAGATAATCACAGATGATGTTAGGCATGGCTGGGAATCGAACATGGGCCTCAGGTTCACAGTGCAGTCAGGTGACCACCAAGCTACCGCTCCCCAAAGCACACACACGCGCGCGTACACACACGCGCGCGTACACACACGCGCGCG
>CM025673.2:7680652-7700253 GCA_014621495.2 Entosphenus tridentatus
AGGGTGGCACAGAGGGTGGCACAGAGGGTGGCACAGAGGATGGCGCAAAGGGTGGCACAGAGGGTGGCACAGAGGGTGGCGCAGAGGGTGGCATAGAGGGTGGCACAGAGGGTGGCACAGAGGGTGGCACAGAGGATGGCACAGACGATGGCACAGAAGGTGGCACAGAGGGTGGCACAGAGGGTGGCGCGGGTTACAGTGCAAGAGTAATGTTAGGGGTGGGAAAGGTAAGTGAGTGGGGAGGGAAGAATCAGGGTAGGGCAGAGACGCATTGAGATGGAAAAGAAGAAAGAAATTAAGAATTAAGTGGAGGGGGTGGTTATAGGAGATGAGGGCGGGACAGGTGGAGAGAGATGAGTGTTGGAGTGAGCACAGAGAAAGAGAGAAAAAGGGAAAGATGAAAGTAACAAAAAACTAAGAGAAAGAAACTAAATTTGAAGAGCACATGGTGGGATGTTTAAATGAGATTAGTGAGTGAGGGATGATTTAGGGGATGGGAGGCAAAGCAATTCAGAAGGGTTAGAAGATTGTGAGAAGGAGGAGGAAGATGATGTAACAGTGAGTCGAGGACAAATTAACATATCGTGAGATAAATGGGCACATTACTCAAAAACAAGAACAGGGAGAGCAATAGGTGTGGGCCAGGAACACACGGAGATACGATGATATTGAACAATGAGATATGAAGAGGAGACAGAGACAGGCAGACACAGACAGAGCACACTGTCCTTAGTTAATCGGCATTTTTTTCTTTTCTTTGCTCCCAGGTGTAAATATAGCAGCCGTAAAAATTGGTTTGAAATTGAATTGCTGCTCGGCAGAAACAGCGGCGGCGGCGTGTCGAAGGCTGCCGCTGTGGCTGACGGGAAAACCACGTCCGGTAACAGCCGTGAAACTAACAGCTTGCACGGGCATTCCGTGCGAATTACGGAACGAAAGCTCGGGTCTAATGGGCGCAAAGTCAGTCGGTCGGTCGGTCAGCGTCGCTCAATTCCAGCCCAGAGCGGTTGTTAAGAGCCCTCGACAAGCGCCAGTCTGGAATTCACTCCGTCACTCTCTCACCTCGCACGCAGGAGGGGCTGTGTCGTCCTCCTATCACGATCTGAAGCCTTTCTCTCTCTCTCTCTCTTTAATGTATTCTCCCGTGCCTTCTGAATGTCCTTTTTTAAAGTACAATTTCATTCACTTAATGCACGGATGAATGAGCAAAGGGAGGGCTTCTTGCTCAATGTGATGTTTTGTTTTACAGTTGTTGTTTTTAATCACGCGATGATTGTGATTATGCGTGTTTATCCAGGAAAGCAGCACTCAATCTAAAGACCCCCCCCCCTTCCAGAGGGCCTTGCCAAATTTCGCAGGAGGGGGCGACATCGCTAATTGCAATTCCAATTGAGTACTTTGCTGGTAATTCTTCAGCATTGGGATGTTTGGCCAATACCACTGGCAATCTATGCAGTTAACATCTCGTCATGGTGGCGATGTTAACTATCTCGCCTTGTATACAGGAGGTTGTGCGTTCGATCCCAACCCTGATGCCTGTTGCATATTTGGAGTTTACATGTCTCTCTCCCGTGGTCGCGTGGATTTCCCTCTGGGTCCTCCGATGTTTCACTCCACACCTAGAAACACGCGTTTAGATTATTTTGACCGCGATAAATTTCAACATGATGAGCCACTTCGTTGATAATCATTTGTGATATCCAGGTCGCTTCTGAAAAAGAGCTGTGTAGCTCAGTGGGGCCTTACTTGGTAAAAAAAAAATAGTTAATCGTTAGTTGATAGTGAGTTAGACTGTTAGGGCAGATCTTGGAGACCCCGTGTTTACTGAGCGGCAAATGCGGGATCAGGCGGAGGGCAGAAATCGTTGGCGATGCGCTGGTGACATCTCGATCTAGAACTACGGCGTCCACACAATATATGTGTAGATTTTGACAATGACACTTTGTGGTAACATCACCGCAAAAAAATGCATTGGAAAGAAATTCCGTTAGCTTGACTTAAAATGCAATGCTCTCACCGAAAGCAAGCCTAGCGATAAATAAAGGGGTTTTATATGTCACATCGATGACTCGTAACTGTTTTTTTTGTACAAGTCAGGGGATGTGTTGGCAGTGGTGCATGAACACAAATACAAAAGCACAGATGCCAAAAAACATACTCTCAATAACACGGACTTATAACAGAAACAATATATAAGAGTCTGGCATTTCTGGCAACGGTTCTTCTTCAGAGTTGAATCTATTTGGCACACATTACGGCCCACATGATTGCCTTCCTTGCGAGATAAATCCACTTAGACTAAATTATATGAGCATAAAGGGTTCGAGCGGTGATGCGATGGTTTGCACACACCGTTCGATGAACCCCGTGACCTGAGTTCGATTCTCAACCGCCTCTGACATCGTTGGTGGGTGATATCTGTACCGGTCCTGAGCCCTTTGCCTTCACGAACCCTCACTGAGACCAGTGCAGTTAAGTACGGTCAAACAACCCCGGTTATTGACAGGGCGTGGAATGGCCTTAACACAGCAGTGTAATAACAGAGTTGTTCATGTTATCCATGTAAAAAGATATGCATTCACTTTCGGTTGCATATCATAGTTTGGAACATATGCTAACCCAGAACACATTGAACGTTGTGGGCCCACGTTGGTCTCACAGTTCCAATCACATGCCATTGTTGACACAACGTTGCAAGTTTACTGGGAAGGTCCAGCTTGCTTTTTGTTCAGATTCGTAGAAAAGCAATATATATGGGAAACACGGCTTTTTTCCATTGTGCTTGTCGTTCTTAAAAATATATATCTCATAAATTTGTTTTCTTGAGTACTCCAACTCTCTTCGCTTGGCATGCAATGGGGCATGCCAGTCTGTGCCCATCAGCAGCTGGGAGACAGCTTTCACCAGACAACTTTTTTGCAGGCCACCTTTATCTGCAACTTCCTCTGAATGCTGAAGGGGTTGTTATTGGTGATCAGATAGTGCCATGTCATTGGGGGGGCCCCAATCTCCCTACTGCACGAGAAAGATTGGCAAATGCCCTATCTCAGCCAGGGGATATTTCCACTGTGTATATATATTTTGTGTTTAGTATCAGTGAGAAACTAAGCCCTGATAATAAGTGATAGGGACGCAGCCGTGGTGTAATGGTGAGCACACTCGACTTATAATCCACAAGTTGCCTCCGTCAACCCAGGCGTTATGGTGGCATACGCCGCGTGTCACGTGTGGTGGGGTGAAGTGTGGGTACCTCATGCCGAGCCAGTGTCGAAGATTAGGCCAAATACCCTGCAGAGGGTGATCTCTAGAGCTCAGTCTAGTGAAGGCCCTTCTGCCAGCAGTGGTGTGAGATTGAAATTTCAGGGCTGCTCCTTTACCTTTTTTACTTTTGCACATGCTGCTCGAGAATTTGCAATGTAAATAATTTGTGAGATAAAAAAATATATTTTGGCGGTGTTTCACGAAATTACGTTTTTGTGAACGTGTGTGTGTGTACCCCAACATGATTTATCTATGGGCACACAACAAAACTCCCAAAAAGCACCGTTGAAATTGTCGTTTCGTTTCAGATCTCTCCAGAGCCGACATCACGCTCAGGCTCGTAATAACTTCGGCATGGCGCGATCGATTGACGCATCTCAGAAAATTGTCATCTCCGTTGAAACTGAGCGACAGAGTTTGCAAAACAAATCTGTACGTTGCAAGACAAAAAACCCTATCATAGCACAATAATAGTGCAGGCTGGGGGAAAAAAGACACAAGTTGCAAACAACACCACAACTGTGCACTTCGGCAAAAAAAAACAGCATTTTAAAAAGAAGTGCACTGTGGTTCCTCTTATCGTTGGTCAACGTCAACATCAAATTGATCGTACGTGAGCGACTGACAGTAAGCAGTGATATACGACGGTGATCCGGTTTCATTACAAATTAGGACTCATCAGCACAGTATAGTCAGGCTGTCAACAACAACAACAACAACGATAGCAATGTTACAACGTGTACACATATCTTACACCATGCACATTTGTGATAACTTTAAACACAAGCACAGTAATTATATACTTGTGGTGTTTCAACATCGACACGGACAGGGTATACTTTTCACAAATCTCTGCTTAAACGAGTCTCTGCCCCGTCACGGCAGCCTGCCAACCAGACTGATTATATCATCTCGTCCACACTTTGTTTAACCTCCACCATACCGCGACAACAACAAACGCCGTGCACCACGAGGTGGTGGTGATGTCACCAAGTCGTTTGTGCCATGCTCGGTGCACTTTGAGGCCACGTGAAGTGTCGAAGGCCCACAGGCAGGAGGTCACGGGACAGACCCAGGTGTCATAGGTTGACTGAATGAGATGACTGGCAGATGCATCACCTGTGCTCCCCACTGTGCTAACCCTCTGTATTTTATCCGCCCGACACTCTGCTCATTGTTGTGAGCGCCGCTCCTCTGCCCTCTGTTGTTGTGGGAGGGCGACTGCCTCCAAACTCCCCAACGGCGTCCTTTACAAACCTCCTCCACAGAGGCTGATCTTGACACCGCTGGTTCCAGTCATCGGCAAGTCTAATCAACTCCACATCCTTCTGTGCCACATCAGTCCATCTCTTCTCTAGCCCGTGCCGCGCCAGTTTAGCCCCCTCGATCCGGCCGAACAGAAGCTGCCAGGGCATGCGGGCTAAGTGCAGGTCACAACAATACACTCACTCACCAACTGACTCACGCGCTTACAACAATGCAGGTGATCTCACTTCCATCCATCCCTCCCTCTCTCCTCTCTGCTTCTTCCCCTCGCTCTGCTCCACTCTCAACTTCCCTCTCATCACGTCGGCTTTGCCAAGTTCTTACAACCTTGCTCAATTCGATAAAAGCATGAACTCTCATCTCGATTACCCCTTCATCCGTGCCGCTTGTTGCTGGCCGCTTGGCGCATCAGGCCTCGGGGTCTGTGCTCGACAGGCTGCAATACGCTTGGTTAAGTAAGCCAAATACTCAACACATTCGTCGAATAACACCGCCTTAAAAGAATTGTTCTTCTATCTATATATATACCGTATGATAAGTGACGTTTTGATCAATGGCCCTTCTTGGTAGCACGCCAGGTCAGCCCCACTCCAAACTTGACCCCCTGACGTCAATAAATTTGTACGGATCTGCTCATGTGCACACACACACACAGCGAGCGGGTCGTTGAGACTCACCCCCCGAAAAATTTGCTTACACGTACGGGGGCGGGGGGGAGCAGGGATTGCGACGTTAAATCTGGAAAATTCGGTAAATATTTCTGCGCGCGAGACCACTGGGGCGACCTTTGCGAGCGGTGCGATGCGGTGTTCCGGGAACGCGCGGGAACCTTCAGTCACTCTTTCGCTGAATTAAGCGATGTCTGCTGTGATTTATTATTCAGCCCACCGCTTGATACATCGTGCTACCATTAGACTTCAAGAATCCGCTCCAAACGCCTTTCAACCAAAAAATTATAATCCGTCTCTCGTGCGCTCAGTGCATGCTTTTTTTTTGTCGCGCGCTTCTTCAAAAATTTGGCGAAACCGACGATGCGACTAAAACATCGGCGTGCACAAGAGAGACGCTTGTCCCTGCCAGGAGCCGGAAGCTAAGTTCCTGCCACAGGAATGTGGAATTTCCCATCCGCTGGCTCAGCACCATCCGTGAAGATGAACAGCCAACCGACACTCAGATGAAGATGGGGGACATGCCTAGGCTTGCCTATGATAGAATATTATTGCCTACAGTATAATGCATAATGCGTTTATATTAATTGTCACATTATTGCTGGGATATCTTCAACTCCAGTAGTGTTTGGCAAAAGCAAGACTGAAGTTATGCTCAACACGCGTCCTAACCCGACTTGATTCACTTTGGTGGCGATGGAATAAATTGTAGGGGAAAAGACCAAAACAAAACCATCTTTCACGGATTCCAGATGCTCGAATATTTACCAGACTGCCAGTCGCATCCCAGCGTTTGTTGAGCAAAGGATATATGACGTCTCGGTGGCCTCTTAGCTTGCTGGTAAAAGGATTTTCTACAACCGCGGCTCATCTGTGACATCAAGGAGGACAAACTAAAGTGCTTAGCCTGCTGTTGACCACAGGGATGCATATTTAAATGCCATGAAATCCCTCCAATATTTTTTTCTCCCCCAAAGGAAATATTAACTCTTTGTGCCGATGAATAACCCTTGCAAGTGATGTCATTCTTATCAATGTTATTAGACTATGCCTGTGGTCTGAAGATATACAAAGACCCCCCCCTCCACCCATATACACTTAACAGACTGTTGGAGCAAGTGCTGTTGGTGGACAAGTGGCCAGCACCACGCCCGGTCGCCTGTCTTTCCCTAATGGGAACGTTAACACCAAGTACCCATATGAAGCTGAGTCGACCTAGGGGAGGCCCAGGACTGGTTCAGATAATCGTCACTGGTAGTGTTGACCTCGAGCGGAAATCGATCTCGTGTTCCCAAGTTACATAGACGTGGAACAAACACACAACACACGTGTTATATTCACACAAGCAGCACAAATGCACACACACAACAGAAAGGCTTGTAATACACGCAGCACGCAAGCATGCAACACACGGCCACAATAGCACACACAAAACACACACAATACACACAGTGCACAGGCGTGTAATACACAAACTCAATGTACAGATGCATATGGTACATTATTAATAAATACACGCATACATAATGCATGAATACATATCGAAGGCATAGAAAAGTTTTGAATTAGAAAGATAATCACATGAACATACCTAGCTCTGTTACCGACTTTAATATTTAAACTTAACAATGCCTTGCAGCAACCCACGAATTATATTGGATGACGTTGCATACATATGAGGCTTAAATATAAGTTGAATATTGTAAAAAAAAAATTGCTATTCCTATTGTAATATAGATGGGAATGGTAAAGGTGCGGCCCTGCAACTGTTTGACTCTCGCCACTGCTGGCAGAAGACCTACACTAGAGCGAGCTCTAGAGAGCGCCTCCAGAGCATATGTTTGGCCTACTCTTCCACGCCGTCCAGATATGTTGAAAGAGAGCAGTGTACCCACACTTTACCCCACCACACGTCACCTGCCGATCGACTAACCGTGCCGGTACCCAAATGCATTAAGAAACCTGTGTCCTCGTGTCAACTGACGTGCCAGGTGAGGGAATCGAACCGGCGAGCCTACGGGCTGCAATTCCAGTGCGCTGACCAATTCGCCATGAAATAAATATGGGGGTTCAATTTAGAAACAAAGAAACAAAAATGCAATCTCGAGTATAATATGGGCATAAATATTGCGTGTCTTATTACGTGCAAGCAAACATAGCTTTGACGTCTGATCAAAGTTGGCACGCGAATATATCGGACGGACGATCAAAAATATGTATAAATATGAACACTGCCCCCCAATCCCTCCCTGCTCAATGAACATTTTCAAAAAGCTCGTGAAAAAAAACCATTCAACACGATTAATTGCTTCCCTTAAAAGGCGATTGTGGAGGGATAGCTCACCATCACATGCAAATTCTGGACGGTTTTATTTTATTTCTCCCCCCTATCGCCCCCTTCCCCCCAATCACGTGTGAAGCCGACTCCGCCGTCAAATGTCACCAAGTGATGGTGGCGCTATCGCGGCTAAAATGCAAACGAAGGCACGTCCGGCTAAACACGATAAGAGCTCATCTTTATTTATGGGGAAATGGTGCTAAGAGACAAACAGATACACACTTTTTTTTACATTTATTATTATTATTTCCAACGGAGAGGGGAAAAAAGACGAAAAAAACGGGCAGCAAAGCCACGGATGGAAAAAAATGTCATTTTTGGCATCAATTCAAGAAGAAAAAATATCTGACAACTCCACGGCATATGAGTGTGCGGGGGACGTTGCTGCACAACTTCTAAAATGCCGCCCACGCACTGGAGTCACACACAGACACAACACGCTCCAGCGGATCCACTCAAACGGCGGGGGGGGGGGACCACTCCCGCACACAACGCTGGCACTGCCAACACATGCAGCTCAGACGCTCTCGGCGCAATTTAGTGCCGCTTGGTGCCAATTTGAATACCGGGGTGATAAATCCCCCCCCACCACCACCACCACCCTTCGCCCTGCCTCATCCCCCCCTCCCCCCCGTTGAGAAGAGAACGACTGAGGAGCTTCACGGAAGACCATATGCTGTGCCACCTCATTTGAATAACCTCCATGACCTCCCCCCCCCACCCCGAACCCCCCCAGCCACGGACTCCCCAGAAATCCTAAATAAAATCCCACTCACCGGTGACCATGAATCCAATTTTGCTGTTTCAGTTACAGGCAAAACAAAACAAAAGGCCCTGCGTTTAACTTGACTCACGCGGCTGCTGGCGGAAGGGCCTCCATCCGCGAGAAGGGAGCTGAAGAGCGGCCCTTATAAAGGGGATGCTGGTCTACTCCTCGTTGCTGGCCAGGCCACATCTTGCGGAAGATGTGGGCCTCAAGCGTCAAGGTGATATCTTGAGGGTTGAGGCGGTGCTCATCTCCTTGTGGAGAAACTGGAGGGGCGAGTCTCTCCGTAGGTCGCAATCCCTGTTGACTTCCCCACAAACCGGTACCCGTTTTAACCCATCCCGGGTGTGTCATGGGCTGAGTCAACCCCCATCCAGAACGGGACTTCCCAGATGTTATTACGCTACATGCCCGCCCATAACTGGACATCTGTGAAAAATAACTGCATAGCTCATCGGATTCCTCCAGTCTAAATAAAGATTCTGATCTGATATTAGCCTTCCAAAGCCCCCCCCCCCAGCACAGGAAGGTCTCAAGGGGAAGGGGGTGCGTGGGGGTCAAAGGGGGAGGGGGGGGGAGACCGAGCGGCGTTCCCCCACCTTTGCGCGAGGCTTCGAAGCTGTCGTAGATGTTAATCCTCTGGATGTCGTACGTGAGCGTGGTGTTGGGCAGCAGCGTCCGGTTCCTGTTGATGCTGTTCACGGCGAACTTGAAGGCGATCTCCTCGGCGCTCGCGGGGCCTCCCTCCACCGTCTCAAAGATTCCGCCTGGCCGGGGAGACATAGCCGGGCAAGGTCACGTCGGCACGCCGCAGCCGGCGAGCGAGAGACACAATGACGACGACTTCGCGCCAGGCACGTCTCACAGAGAGAGCTTCGCGCGCGACAAAGCGACTTGCATCGGCGCACCTCGGCTCAACACAATTCGAAAGAGCACGCCCAGTGGCAGCTGTCCCCGTGTGGCACGCACGCGGGTCGCTCGGGAAAGCCGGTTTCACAGGCGGGCGTTCGTCTGCCGGTCAAGGGGTGGGTGACACTCGCGCCTGCACGCAACAAGACGTGGGGCCTAGGTTCGATTTCCAACTCGGGCGGCCTTTTTACGCGTCGAGTTTGCGTGTTCTCTCCCTGGTTTGTGTGCCTTTCCACTGGGCTCTCAGGTTGCCTCCCATAGCTAAACACGAATCAACAAAATGCGACGCGGCTTGTGTTCGCCAAGCATCCCAACGCATAAAAACGACCCTGCACATGACTCAATAGACATTGCACGCAGCAGCAGTCGCAGCAGCAGCAGCAACATCTCCCCTGCACTGCTACAAAAACTTGGCAAGGACACTCCTGAAAAATAACGTCTTGAAATTCAGCGAGGATTTCTTGGGTTAACAAGCGTAATAATAACAACACCAATGATATAAATCAGCATCTGCACTTATGCTGGAGGAATCCGATGAGCTATAAAGCTCTCTTTTGTACAGATGTCCAGTCGAGGCAGGTCAGAATTGGCACAATCCAACTGGCACAAAGAGGCACAAATTGCCGCTGACAGCGTGAGAGTTACACAGCGGCGGCATATTTCAATGCCACAGCTTTTCCGTGTGTGACTAGTTTGTTGTCCTTCCCTCGCACCTCCGATTAGCACGGGTTGGCTTACGTACGGTGTGAAAGAAGCGCAGCGTATGCAGTGACGCGGACACACGTGCTTGCTTTGCCAAAAGCCTTCATTGTGGACGCCAACGCTATGCCTAGGCCTGGGCTTCGGCTTCTCTCGAAGCGTCCCTTCCCCCTTGGTGCTCAACCCCTTTTATATCCCTCGAGCCCCCCTTTCTCGAAGGTTCGCTCACCTCAATTCCCTCTGCCATGCCTCCTCCTCCTAACGGTTGCCAACCTTAACCCCCCCCCCCCCCCCCCCCCGATAGTCCACCCTCGTGTCCCCGGGCCTTTTACGTTTGAATTTATCAACGAAATCGGTCCAATTCTCCGGCCATAACCAATCTAATAATATGTTTTTCCCCCTTTTTTCTAGCAACAAAACTGAAACCTTTTTACAAGGATTCATGTCTGCATTAGCCACAATACTTGCAGTCAAAATGCAAACAAAAAACACACTATGATAATATATGCATTGTCCTTGAAACTGATTGGTCCACACCAAGGGATGGCTTTCTAACCAATCCTCTTTGAGGCCTCTCTGCGCCCATCAGAGGCCCAGGGCACACTTCCCGTCTGTCCGTCCTCACGTGAACCACGTCGCGAGAAGTGGCCTCTCGTTGTCGGCCTTTGCGCGTGCATCGCTGCTAGCGCAGCAATAGCCCCGTCTCATCTCTCCCGTCGCCCTCATTCAGCAGTGCTGGGTGGGTCCGTAGGGGTGATGTAGGGGTGTCAGGGCAAGGATTCCCACCAACAGGAGGGGGACGGTGACAGGAGAAGGGGGAGGAGCAGGTGAGAAGATATAAGGGAGAGAATGGGCAGGAAAAGGAGGGTGGTTGGCGGGAACGAGATTGGGACGGCTGGGGACAGGTGTGGATGGGAGGAAAGGAATAAAAGACGAACCCCCTGCCAACCGTGGGTCGGCTCTCCTTTACAGGTCTAAGGGGGCGGCTTGCACGTGTCACGGGAATATAACGACGCGCCCAGCTCCGCAGCCTCCTCCCCCCTCCAGCTTCCCCCTCCAGCCGATTAAACCGACCTGGGGTGGTGGTAGACGGTGGGTTGGGGGATAAATCCTTTGCGCTCGAAGGAGCTCGCACACTCATTTTTCACTTTGGCCGGGCCGAGAGGCTGAACTCCTCGCATGTGAGAGGGAGGGATGTCGACTGCAATTCCCCCGAGCCACTCCGGCCACTTCACCGCCTGTCGCTGGTTTTATTAACACGCAGAGAGAGAGAGTGCACGAAAGCAGCGATCGAAGTTACGGGGGGGTTGGATACTAAAGGTTTCCAGCCCCCCCCCCCCTCCCCCCCCCTGCAATTTGCTCGCTCACGTCAGCTGCTCGTGGTAGGGCCCCCCACTAGAGGCCGCGTCTACAGTGCCCCCTCCTCGAAGGGGCTTTCCTGTCGTCCCCCAATAACCTCGCACGCTCAACAATGAATGCCTAAGTCCGCGTGCTTGAGTAAGAAAAGGTAAAGGTGCAGCAGCCCCTTGCAGTGGCTTGCCCGCCATATTACTGGCAGGAGGGCCTCCACACATGGAGCAGAGGGTACCCACGTGACCCTCCCCTTTCACGATGCCTCGAGATATCCCACCAGAGGGACATCCAAAGACGTTGGAAAGAGGTGGGAGTTGCCCACACTTCACCCCACCATCGCACGCGTGCCGCCGATCGACTCGATCCTTCCTGCCCCATCGCTTCGACTGCCGTTGGCCGAGAGATCGAATCGAGCTGGTGACCTCTAAGAATTGCAAGCCAAGTGTCGCCCGACCATTGCATCAAGACGTCGGTGGCAAGACTCGGTGCACAGAAAAAGGTGGAAAGCACTGGGGGGAGAGGGGGGAGGAGAGGGGAGGGGGCAGAAAAATGAGCATGGGTTTGTAGGGTTTTTGGTTTTTCGTTACAGTGATGGGGTGTAAAATGCATCGATTTTCATCTTTGATTTACTCCTATCAGCACCGCACTCTCTTAATTATCTCCAAAGTTACTCGTCATACGCGATTCCCAGGGGAATTGTATTGGCAGCGGTAATGAATATAACAAATAGTTATGGGCACGGAATGGATCCCCTGTGAGTGTGAGATAGCTGTAATCTGCCGGAATTTATTAGAGCGAATAAAAACATTACTGCCTTCCCTCTACGGCTCTCGGAAATAAATAAAAATGTGTGAATTCATAATTATGTGATAGCGTCATCAAACACTGCTAAATTGTTTCATCTCCCTGCCGCTATATTCAGCCACGTGTCGCCTGCCCACGCGCATTGTTGAGATTTAAACATTGTGACTTTGTGCCATTTGCACAATTATCTTCATCATTATTATTATTTGAACAATTGGTATTCACCATGGTACATATTGAGAGCCATGATCATCATCACCCTTTGTACAATTGTCAATCATCGTCATCATTATTATCTTAACTCCTGGTCATCATCAACATCATCATTACCATCATCATTCTTATCACTTTTTGTTGCATGCTTCAATGCAACTTTAATTGCTATTAATCATATAAATCAAATTAATTATAGGCAACAATAGCATCAAAAATAACAATCACTGGTGATTAGCAATTATTATCATATCTGTTGATAACCACTAATGCTAATACCAACACTGCCGCCATTCGCCACTAAGTGCCGGTGACGTCACCACGGCGCCTGTGCCAGGCTAGGTGCACGTTGAGGCCACGTGAATTGTCGAAGACTCGCTGACGGGAGGTCTCGAGACAGCCCCAGGTGCCATGATAATCACCACCACCACAATCATCATCACCACCACTATCATCATCATCATCATCACACGGACAGAATGAAAACGCCACCACCTTCGTTTTCAAGGATTACTCGTGAGTCATTATCCAACGGACGCGTGTTTGTCTGTATGTCCCCCCCCCTTCCTCCCCTCGGTCTTTCTCGAGACAACTAACCACAATTGTTCCCATCAACGACATCGCAACGAGGCGCCCAGAAGTCAAAATCTCCCAAGAGCTGTTTCAACGTCGGGCCTCTGCAAAAACACACATTTGTATCAAAGCACGTTCTCAGAGCTAACACATCAACGCCCAACGCGGCGCCAATCTATAGGCAATGATCTGTCCCTCTGCACCCCCATTATCCCATCTCAGTCTCTTGGGTGCAGCCCCTTTCTCTCTCCCTCTCTCTCAAACCAATGACAAGGGAAGACAGCGTGGAAATCCCATTAACAAACAGCATCAACACTTTCCATTCAATCACGGCCCGTATGCTTAGGAGCTGTCACGGGCACAGCTAATTTGCAAACCCATGTAGACACATCTTAGGACCCACCACCCACCCCGCTCCCCCCCCCCTTTAAATGGACCATCGTCATCAGCTATGGTCAACCAACTGCTGGATGAACGCAGTCCCAAGCTGCCGTGATATCTCGTGATGCAACAATGTGTAGACGTACGGGACCTTCTTGCCAGGATCAAAATATTAGAAGAAGTTTTACCCTTACTGGCAATTAAACAGTTGTGTTAAGATGTTTAAACACCAAACAGAAACCTTTCGCTAGGAATCCTGTCTGCATTAACCACACACAGCACTTGAGCTGTTCGCCTTTTGGCGTCCTCTGGTCTAACACTGTTTGAGACAAGGCTGTACAGAAAGCTGTCTCTGGTGTGGACCAATCAGTTTCAAAAGACAATGTATCATAAACTACCAGAGCATGTTTTATCTTGTTTGCATGTTCACCACAAGCACTGTGTGTCGTCAATGCAGACACGATTCCTTGCAAGAGGATTATATTTGGTGCTTTAACATCTCAACACAACTGTTTAGTTGCCAGAAAGGGTAAAACCTATTCTTATATAATGGACGTACGTTGAATTTCTTTCGCACAGCACGTAGTCAACCGTGCTAATCGAAGGTGCAACAAATTCACCTGGCACATGCGCCACGAGTTGGATGCAACGCTCCATCTCCACGGTTTGACGTCCTCTCCGATGCTTTCCATCATTCTTGCTGACCATCGACCGTCATCCCAACTTTGCCATGGCATGCCCCAACCCGCTTAACTCGTATCAAACCACGTGAATTATGCCCGTGACCTGTCTGTGTGTGTGTCCTCTAATACATCCGTAAGCTCTCATCCAGCGGCGGATTGCCACAAAGGTGCGCTCCACGTCACACCCCGCACTCTGTAACGGCAACACAACGTTGATGAACGGGCGACATTCATTCACACTCCGCAGGCTTGGCATTCCAATGATTTTGTTTTACCGCGATGCTGGCTGCACTGTTGAGCTCAGGCGACTGAGTGACATTGCCTACGAAGGTGGCGCTTTGTTACAGATACAGCGAGGCATGGATGGCAAGCAAGGGCATTCAGATAGAGTCCCGCCCCCCCCTCCCCCCCCCCGGCTTCCTATCTCGATCCACTGCCACTTATTTACAGGTGGCTGCCTGCACCACCAATGCTTAACCCTTTTCTCGCCAACATTCGAACTACTGGGGGCCCTGTTTGTTTGATCGTGCGCATTGCAAGTGTTGCTCAGCTAAACTTATAAAACACTAATAACTGCTTTTTTATTATTTGATCAAGTAAGGCCCCATTGAGCTATATATATCACTTTTTCAGAAGTGACCTGGCTACCATAAATTATAGCTCGCACGAAGTGGCTTATCATCATGTGGAAATGTACAGCAGCCAAATACTCTAAACGCTTGTTCCTCAAGGTGGAGAGAAAACCAGGGAGAAATAACAACGCACCCATCGGGAGAGAGACACGCGAACTCCAAATATACAACAGGCGTCAGGGTCGGGATCGAACCCACGACCTCCTGAACACCAGGCGAGACAGTTAACATCTCACCATCGTGATGCCGTGGAATGGCTTACATTTAAATATATATACAATTGTAGCCCTGCTGCCTTTGTTTCAAACGCCACGCAACATAGGAAGATCTGATGAACCAAGGGTAAAGGTGCAGCCCTGAAATTAATTGGCTCATGCCACTTCTGACAGAGGCCCTCTCCACCGGGGAGATGCTCCCGAAGAGCTCCGATAGTTTGTATTTTGGCTCACTCTTCCACACTGGCCAAACGTCTTGGTAGTACCCACATACTTTACCCATAGTTTACTCCACCACACCTGAGCTGCCCATCGACTAACGGCGCTGTCTCTACTAGGACTGACTTCTGCGTGGACAAGTGGTGGGTGATGGGGGAGGTATTCAACATGCTCGCCGCAATTGTTTCAATTGCCACGCTGGGAGTTCGATTCGAACCGGCGACCTCTGGATTGCAAGTCCACTGCACTCACCATTCACGCCGCTGTGAAAGCAACCCCCCCCTCCCACACTCAGTGATATATGAACCAGTTTCTATTTTTATCGCCGCGACTGAGACGCTACATTCAGCAATATGGACTGTTTGTGGCAAGCGAGCAAAGCACCTATTACGGCCGCAATGGTACTGCAGGGAGAGGTCAGCACCACTCATGCCCTGCCTGCCTTCGGCTTCCCAGCGGCAATGTTCCGTGCAATCGTAACCAGGCATCGAACTTGGTCTCGCCAGGGTCTTCGTGGAGCGTGCTCCCATTCCAGAATGCAAATGTACACAAACGTATGTATTTGTGTTTGTGCGCTTGCATGAATATAGCAATCGCATGTTCATGTTTGTGGTTCTATTCCCATTGTTTAGATACAGGGCTAAATACTCCTCTCTCCTTCACTGCACATCTGCACGCGTGGCAGTACGGTCCCTTTTGTTTATCCACTGCTGGATGAGGGTGGCGGGGTGGGGGGGGGGCTCCCCCATGCCGTGATGGTCGTGGGGGTTATTTGGCCATACTTCAACACGGCGGTCAGCGTGGATTGATGGAGGCGATGAGCACAAAATGTGGGAGGCATAGAAGTGCGGCACAACGGTGGATTCTTCTGCATCGCCACCTTTCTGCTGACGACAGCATAGGTAGGGCAGCAGTCTAGAGCACCTGTTTTTGTGGATAGTGGTTGCCCATTCAAGCACTAACCAGGGCTCACTGGTTTCTGAGATGTGACAAGATCTGGTGCATAAACCACGCAATGCTTAAGGACCAGGGTTCAAGAAGCCCCTTTCACTGTGAGATCCGAGGCCCCGGTTAACCGCCTGATAATGCTGGATGTGATCCCCAGCGAAACATCGTTAACCCAATTCTAGATTTGAAGCTTTCGTGACTGCAAGGATTCAACCCAACAAAATCGTCGTGAGATTCCTCTCCGTCAACGACATCAGCGGCGGTAGCGCTGCCGAGGCAGTGATTGAGTCGGCCACGTGTTTGATTCACGTCACAGTTGTATGAGTTGTCTGTGTCGGATGGAGGAGGGTTTACGACACACATTTGTTTTCACACGGTGACCTAACGGAAAAAAAAACACAATCACCTAATTATTCCTAGTTTCAAGCACAGATATATTCATTTCCATTGATCATCGTCTTGTTCAGTCATGATCAATCTACTGCTGGATGAGGGCCTGTCTAAGCCGTCACCGTCTTGAGTGGCGTGCTCCGCTGTGGAGCCGACACAACAGCTGATTTTCATCGCTCCATTCTCCTCGGTGAATGTCCCGCTGGGCGCATACCATTGCGTTGGCTTTAGCAGTTTGCATCGTGCGCTAACGCACCTTGGCATTCCGGGCATCATTCCGCACTCATTCCATCAAGTAGAGGGTGCAATGTTGAAGATGCCCGTGAGCTTACTTATTTATTAATATACTGGACAAGTAAACATAAAACTTTGAAATTGAATATCCTATTATGATATAAATCTTGATCTAGCGCTTTGCAAGAGGCTCATCTTTTTCTCTGAACAGCCGTGGAAATTAGTTTGCCCAGCGACTACGTCCGCGACGCCTACCGCGCCACACAATATGCACACAGCATCGCGCGGGCAAGGATTTCAACTTCGTGCTGATTTATCCATTTGGTTTCTTTACCCCCCCCCCCCACCGTTTGTTTGGTGCATTTTCGAGAGCCAGAAATTGAAACTTTAACAAACACAACAACACAAATATCCCGGGATATTACAGACAGCAGAAGAGGCTCTGGGGCATATCACAGGCCCTGGCTCTAAAGTCTGTGCATTCAAGACGTCAGAAGTAGAATCACACCCCAACCCCCCTCACCCAGATGGTGTCTGACAGTTGCTGCCCAAGTTAACAATCTGTCCTCCAGTGGGGTCATTAAGCTACTTGTCCCTTCTGCTTATGGACTTTCTCGATCCCACAGGACTCCCTGCCACGGTAAGCCATCCGTGTGCCAGCACCAAGGCTAAGCTATCAAGCCAGTGGTTGTGCCGTGCCTTATTCAAACGAGACGTCGTGCAGACGAACTAACAGCGGCGGTAATTAGGCAGGCGGCCATTCGTCTATTACGCTTTGCGTTCTCGGCATTCATTTGGTTCAAACAATCGACGACTTGCTATTCATAACGGGTTTATGCGAATTACACGAAGGTGTTTGTCTCCAGGTGAAACTAACGAGGGGGACGGAACAATCGTGACAGACGAGACGGACAGAACAAATTTGACCGAACTTATTCTCGAATCAAATTTACAATGGCAATTATTTGTACATTTTTGGTTAAAGCGAAACCCTGCAATTGCTTGCTCATGGAACTGTTGGCGAGAGGGTGTCCCTTCCAGATCATCTCGCGTGCGGTGGGGTAAAGTGTGGGTACTCCCACCTCTCCCGAAACGTCTTGACAGCGCGTAAGAGTCCCGCTCGAATCCCCTCGACGTTGGCTCGCTCCCTCCCGTTGGAGCCGTTCAGAACTGAACCTTTATTATTTATTCCGACATTAAGCTCCATATCCCAGCCATGCATGCGAATTGACACCACAAACTAAGCCCTTATAACCGCAAACCTTGTTATAGAAGACCATTTCGTAATGCGAAAACTCATTTACATTTTTATTTGGCTTAGTTTAAGCAATATGCTTTGCGTTGCTTTTTTTTTTTGCATTTGCAGTAACAAGATCGGGCCACATTAGAATGGCGTACGCATAGCGCAGAACGTGGGGGGGGGAGGGGGGGTAATTGCATTTTAAAAAAAAAGAGAGAGAACACTAATTTACGCTTCGGCACTTCCCAGCACGGTCACCTCTAAGCGTCAAACACACTCATTACACGATTAGCGCGCAACGGATAGGAGACTTTGCGGCACAAAGGCTCCCGCCGGTGGGTCAGCGTGACCCAGGTTTCGCATCGCTCAGGCACTGCGCAGTCCAGATAAGACAAACGGGCTTCTCGATCCGGGATGCGCCGTGGGGGGTGGGACAAGGCGGGCGGGCGGAGGCGGCGGCTGCTCTCCGAACATCGGCTCGGGGATTATTTGATTTTGTCGGCACGCGCGCGATCAATCCGCGGGGCTCTCTGGCGGGGTAAATGTCCCCCTTGCCCGGGACTCGTCGCAGGGTGGAGTGCAACGCGCGTCTGCACGCTCCGACTTGTGCACCGCATGGCAGCCGCGTCGATTCCATCTCCCGGGGCGGCATTTGAATCCGTGGTGCAAGCGTTTATTTTGTTTTAATATCTATAAAACCCGTATCTGTCCACCCCGGCGACAGTGTAAATGGGTAGTCGATGGTTGAATGTGGTGGGGTAAAACGTGGGTACGCCCCTCCTATCTCTCTTCCCAAACATTCGGCACTAGAGTGGAAGAGAAGGCCAAAACGCCTACTCGATGGGCTCTCCGAATCTTTCTTTAGCAGAGGCCTTCCCACCAGCAGCGGCGTGAGAAAAACATCGACAAATCAAGCCGTTTGATGGACTAGACAACAGTCACATTTGACTTTGATTAAAATGCACCCACGCCTTATGTATGCATGTTGAACTTCTTTCACACCGTACGTAGCCGACTTGTGCTTAATCGCAGGTGTGTAGCCGACCGTGCTGTGCCGCACTCTCCCACACGCACAAGTGCCGTTGCCCTTTTAAGTGTAATCGGAGTGCTTCGTCGTAACCAACATTTACAGATGCGTGCGTGTGCGCGTGTGTGAGAGAGCGAGCGCTGCACTGCGACCCCGGCAACCCGAGTTCAATTCCCGCTCACGGCCAACAACCGGTGACGATTATTTAAACCGGTCCTGGGCCTACCCTAGGTCGACTCAGCCTCAAATGAGTACCTAGTGGGGAGAAAAAGGCGGCCAGGCCGTGGTGCTGGCCACCCACCCCCCTTGTGTGCCGTGCCCGACTTTATTATGAGCGCTTGCCCCAACAGCCTGCTAAGACGATACGGGGGAGGCGGAGGGTGGGGGGGTCTTTGTCTTCGTGCAAACGGAACGCGCGTCAAGCCCTTGGCGGCGATAGAGCCTCGTCGTAGCGGCAGCAAGCGCAGTCGGCTAAACGAGGCGGTTTACCGCTCCATCCAAAACCTGGGGCCTTTCGGGAGCTCGGGTTGGCTGTTTCTCACTTGCGCAGCATCCACCACACTGACAAATGGACAAAGATTCCCCCGGGTAGCCTGAACAGACTGTCGGGGCAAGTGCTGTTGGCGAGCGGCTTTGAAGGCCGGTACGGCTCACGAGGGGGTGGGTGGCCAACACCACGCCCGGCCGCCTTTGTCTCCCCCTGTGGCGATGTTTACACACCGCACCAGGTACTCATTTGAGGCTGAGTCGACCTAGGGGAGTCCCAGGACCGGTTCAGCTAA
>CM025673.2:7709923-7725574 GCA_014621495.2 Entosphenus tridentatus
TGATGGGCAAAGCGCCTTTGGAAGAGAATTCCTCAGCAGAATCCGGTCGCTATTTCGTGGCCGGACTGAACGGTAGGGCGGTCATCATCGCAAATTGAGACCCGGGCGATGTTCTCTTCTTTGGCCAAAGAAGATGAGCGCATTTTTTTTTGCCAGCTGCTCGAGAGAGTTCAAGCGGGCTTTGTGTCGGCGTATAAAGCCGTGCCCCCGTGCGGGCAAAGGAAGCGCCAGACATCTGCCAATTTTTTGCAACGCCATTCGCATTCAAATAAGTTCATCCTTTAAAATGTTTTTATTTATTTTATTTCATTACCATAAGGGGCTTGTTTTGTTTACATTTCTCTCTCCTCCCCTCTCTCCCTCTCTATCTCTCTCCAAACAAATTACCATTTCGCATTGTTTTGTTCGAAAGGTCGCAACCATTACACGGAATCGCTTATTCGCGGTGCGTACTGTTTGTTTGAAAGGTTACCCGCAAGCCAACGAGCGGTGACTGCGGAGGCGTTGCGGGTCAAGTGGTTTATCTTTTTTTTTTCCAGTGGCAGGGGCAAGTGCGGATGACAGCCACTTGTTTAAAAGGGAGAGCAGTGTGGCGGAGAACGGGTGGGGAGGCGGGGAAACACACGACGAATGTGAAACAAACTTCAAGCAAAAACGACGGCGCAGTAAGAACTGCTGATGAGCGATGGGCAAATTGGCATGCAGCGTTCAGAGCGAGAGAAGCAGAGAAGAGCAGCGGCGCCCATTACGACATCACGGAGTTTTTTGGAAGCCGCGAGCGGACAGGAGCAGCTAAGGAACGGAAAGAAATTGATGGAGGGGGGGGGCAGAAGGAATTGATGGAAATGGGAAGTTACCAGATGACAACAACAACCAATGGCGACCAGGATGAGTAATGGTCTGAGTCACTATTGCATGTCACGCAATCCGCTCTCGAACTCACCTCTTATGTAAATGAGAAAAGGCCGCAACGCCCATCATTTAATTGTACTCATTATGGCAGGTTTTTTTCCAGCAGCCCCCCCTCCTCCTCCTCCTCCAATCATTACGCCCAGTTGATAGTGATAATGATTTCGTTTTTTTTTTATAGAGCGCCCTACTTCTCTGCCACGGCATCTCAGAGTGATTCACATCTCACGCGCCTCGTCTCTAACGTTCGAAAGGGGCACCCCCCCCCTCCAGTGGCAGCTGTCCCTGTGCGGCACAAGGCGACCCAGAACCTTGCCTGCAAACGTGCATTCGTCTGCCAGTAAGGAGGCAGTTTTTTCCCATCTATAATCCCAATTGCGTAATATGCGGGTTGTTGTTTTTTTACTGTGGCACAAATACGATCCCTGAAACCGGCACACAATTAGTGGGGGGGGGGGGCCAGGGGGGGGGCCGGCCCCCCCCACCCTTTGGGCCCCCCCCCCCCCAACACACTTCGTTGCCAATCAATTAATTATTCTATCCCTCCTTTATGTAAGACCACCGGTGAGCACCCATTAAGACACTCTGAATACACGTGAGTGCATTCGTTGTTGCTTTTTTTTACTGTGCGCCCACACACAGTGAAATGCAATTATACCAGCAAAGATTAGAAATAAAAGCAAAAGCCTCGGGCTTTGTTTTCAAATAGAGAAGTTAACTTTCAAATACATTTAACCGCGACTGAGCCGTTTGCACTCGACAACTTTAAATGCCATTTTGAGCCTTCGTTGTCAGTGGTGTAGGCATCCGGGCTAAGCACGCTTGAACACTGCCAACATTCATATTTTTTAGTACTTTGAGTAAAACAATTTATTTTTTCAAGTAATATATATATTCAGCTTCCAGGATGTTGCGTGTGCTGATGGTGACAGTAGAAATACTTTTCAGGGCAAGTGCATGGCTTTGAGTGTGTGTGGGGGAAGCGGTCGTGTAGTGGTTAGTGCTGCGCTCCGAACCCGGCGACCCAATTTCAATTCCCGCTCACGGCCAGTGACGATGATGTGAACCGGTCCTGGGCCTCCCCTAGGTCGACTCGGCCTCAAATGAGTACCTGGTGTGGTGTGTAAACATCGCCACTAGGGAGACAAAGGCCGTCGGGCGTGGTACTGGCCACCCACCCCCTCGTTAACAGCACTTGCTCCAGCAGTTTGATGAGGCTATATGGGTGATCCTTGCCTTTGTGTGTGTGTGTGTGCGTCTGGGGAGCGGTGGTGCAGTGGTTAGCTCGCTGTACGACGACCTCGGCCACCCGAGTTCTCTTGCAAAGTGCCGGCCTTCATAGGTGCTCGCTACCGGCACTTGCCCCAGCAACCTGCGTGAGCCACACAAGGGACCTCTGCCGTTGCTTCAGCTGTTTGTGCGGCTCTGCGTGTGTCTTGCGGCGGTGGCCACGTGGGCTCGGTGAAAAAGCGAGCGGCTCTGCATCAGAGGGGAGGTTTCGAGTTCAATTCCGGGTTGGAGGTTGACTCAACCCAACATCCCTCTAGGGTCGACTGTCGGCTTATCTTATTTGTATATGTGTATAGAGCGCCTTAGCTCAGGGCGCTTTACGTATTTAAAAAAAACAAGCAGTAACAGCAATAGAGTGATTTAGATTGCAGGAGCGTGCAAGGGCTGAGAAATGAGTGACCGTAACAGAAGGCACGTGAGGGTCACGAAAAGGCAGGGGAGGGACGGAAAGGATTGGAGGGGCGAGGGCAGGGAAGATGAAGGGAATGGGCGGTAGAGAAAACGTGGAGCTTTGAGAGACAAATGGAAGGAGGTTGAAAAAGGGGGACTGCTCAATGTACAGGGGCAGTATTGACTCTATGGACAGTTGTGAGTCTATGGGCAGTGTTGAGTCTATCGTGCAGTGTTGAGTCTATGGGCAGTATATTCTTGGTTCTTTCGGTAAAGTCACGTAGAAGGGAAATAATAAAATAATACAAATATAAAACTGGAAAAATTATCACGAAGTTTCAACTGCAACACAAGCAATCATCATCAGGTGTGAAATCCACAGCAAGAAAATTTTCTTGCTGTGGATTTCTCTTGTTATATATTTTTATTATTTCCCTTCTACGTGACTTTATCGAAAGAACCATGAATATGAATCCCTGCAGTCACGAAAGCTTTAAATCTATGGGCAGTGTTGATTTTTTGGGCAGTGCTTAGTCTATGGGCAGTGCTGAGTCTATGGTGCAGTGTTGAGTCTATGAGTAGTGTTAATTATATCGGCAATGCCGAGTCTATGGGCAGTGTTGATTATATGGGCAGTGCCGAGTCTATGGGCAGTGTTCATTATATGGGCAGTGCCGAGTCTATAGGCAGTGGTGAGTCAATGGACAGATCTGCTCAATGTGCAGGGGAAGTTGATTCCAGCGGAGGGGTGCAAGAAGGGTGAAGGATCAAACACGAGGTCAAATGAGTATCACTCCGTGGGGAAATCCACAGTGAACGTTGTCCCATAGACTCATCGCCCCCACCATAGGAATGTGGAATTTCCACCACTGGCTCTGCAGGACTGTAAACAGGACTGCGCCGATGTCTCAACGCTCGTGAGAACAGCATGACATCGCGTCCGGGGGCCTCTTGCACTACCCTCTGTATGTTTCCGGAATGCTTTTAAAGCAACTTCAAACGGAACTTTTTGAAAATAGAAAACTTTTAATTAAGCGGTGCATTTCACATAGAAACATTCCGTTCGCGAATAATGAAATTTAAAAGCACATTCACGGGTTCCTCTTTCATCCCTGGATGTTAATGGTTTGTGGCCAGCTGACACATTCATTGTTGTTATTATGAACGATTTGGTTTTTTTTTTATGTCGCATTATTACTTGCTGTTATCTCCGTATAGCAATGTAATAAAAACCCGAATCATTTCATTTATTTCAACAAAATGTGATAAAAGGTCTGAGTGCATGATCACGCGAAAAAATGGTAATGATGGACCTGTAAAAGGCAGGATTAACTCGAGCACAAATCGTCCTCCGTCATCTCATTTACTTTCATCAAAAACATTGCATGCCATGGGGTATCTCTCGGTTCAGACGAGCTTCGGGGCACCATTCATTTCTCTTGGCCCCGAGCCAGCCGTGGACAAATTCCACGTTCCTTTGACAGGGGCCATACTTATCAAAGGATGCCCACTTGTTAAATCGTTCGGGCAACGATCACTCTTCTCAACATGTAAAAACCTCGGGTAGGGGGAAAAGTGCAGTCCCTGCAATTGCTCGCTCAAGCCACTGCTAGCAGAAGAGTCTTAACTGCAGGGAGCTCTGGCGAGCCCCTCTGCAGGTTATTTGGCCTACTCTTCCACACTGGGCAGACGTTTTTTCTTTACCCTACCCCACACGACCTGTCTGTTGCTAAACTGTACATAATAGAGGTTTTTTATGTTAGATCGCGTAAATATAAATGCGTTGTTAAACCCGCCACCACCCGACACAGCCGATTAATAAGGGTTGTCATGTAAACAGAACATGCCAATTGAAAACAAAATAATGTGTTACTAGTACAGCCCACTGGTGTGTTGGAGAGTAAACCCACAACATTTACAATTGTATTTGCCATTGAATTTGTTTTGCCACGTTTGGTTTACATGTCAAACCTCACTAATTGGCTGTGTCGGGTGGTGGCGGGTTTAACGACACATTTATATTTACGCGATCTAACCAAAAAACCTCTATTATGGCTAAAATTGGTCGCGAAATCCTCCTACTACTTGTTAAGCTGCTAAAACTGTGGCCCACCAATTTATACCGATGGGTGAACAGAAGCTGAGATAAGCGAATCCAAATGGTGACTTCTGGCTTCCAATCCTCGTGAGCTAACCATCGCTGTGACGGCTTCCTGGTTGATTGGGAAGTTGAGATCCTGGTCTGGAATGTGACCTCATGGACTCATTTGTTTGTCGTGATAACCTTTTCGTTGCTTGTGCTTTTTTGTTTTGGTGCAATCTTTTAATTTGTTTATTCATTTTGGATTTTTATTTGGCAGTAGTAGTAGTGTTTTCATTTTCTTGGTATGTGCGCCGCATGTGTTGGGCTTTTTCCGCGGAGTGCGTAGCCAACTGCGTACATGGGATTTGGTGCTTATGTACCATTAACGTACAGCGTTGCGGGATGCGGTGGGCATGAATGACGCTGCTATATAAAATGAAAGTATTATTACTATTGCCATTGTGCACGGCTATTGCTCTATTGTAAATGCAAATGAGACTTGCGAGGAATCACAGCAGACAGGCCCGGCGCATCAGACTTACACTATCTTCCACCAAAACAACGGCATCGGCTGCAGTGTCCTGACAAGAGGGCAATTGGGTAGCGCTGCAAACCGCACCAATGCCGATTCAATTTCCGTTATTTGACAACAAAAAATAACACCCCTAGTCGCCCCCCCCCTCCTCAAGTGGAAGTTTAACAACAAAGAGGAGAAAATCTATAGGGCACGATTCTACTCTCAGTTTACACAGGGACACGCGCCAGCTAAAGACAAAGCGTGTCTTTTCAACCTATTGTTGAGTTGGTGTGGAGGGTTATTTCGTGTCTGTAATCACCTATTTGTGAAGATAGGGCCTAATGTAGGGGAAGGGGGGGGGAGAGCAGGGTAGTGTTTATTTTCTCTTCCCACTTGCCGGAGATCACATCAGGCCAGAACAACCTTACAGCGAAGGCTCTCCCGGGTGCGCAGACAACGATTGCCATTGATGCGCGAGACTGGGAAGCGAACCAAGGTCATTGGGAATAAATTGCAGGGCATTTGGAGACTGCGGAGCATCTGCCACACGCGCCACGGTGGACAAAACCGACCGGCAAAACCCGATTTGTGGATTTGCTCGGTCGTGCTCTGACAGAGCGGCGGCGTGGCAGTCAGCGCTACGACGCGCTACGAACCCGGCAATCGTTAGATTCCTGCGTACGGCCAACACCGGTGACGATTATTATCTGAACCGGTCCGCGGGGCCTCCCCTAGGTCAATTCAGCCTGAAATTAGTACTGTGGTTGTGGTGTGTAAACATCACCACTGGGGAGAGAAAGGTCGTGGTGTTGGCCACCTTGTGTGCTGTGCTGGCCTTCATAGGTGCTCGCTAACAGCACTTACCCCAACAGTCTGTCTGCAGGCTATACGGGGGATCTTTGTCCTATTTGCTCTACACAGCTCTACCGATGGGTTTTAGGATTGTCGTAGCACGCATTGTCAGCGTTGTTGTTGTTGTTGTTTTCCACAATGTCCGACATTTTGCTCCCAGCAGCAACACGTCAGGGCTGCCTGGACGTTGGTTCGTGGAGGCCTGGCACCTGCAGCATGGGGTGATCACACCGCCTGGGGCCCCCTCGTTGACAACTCAACAAACTGGCCCCGTGGTCAATGCTACCTCGCTTGGTTGGGAAGTTGGGATTGTGTTCTGGGATGTGTAGACCTTATGGACGAATTTTCTTTGTTTTTATCACTTTTATGTTGTTTATACTCTTTGGTTCTTTCGGTAAAGTCTTCGTGACTTTACCGAAAGAACCAAAGAGCATGGATTCCTGAAGTCACGAAAGCTTCAAATCAAGATTTGTTGTTTGTTTGTGCTTTCTTGTTTTGACGCCACTTCTTAATTTGCTTATTCATTTGATGACATTGCTTGGTAGGTAGAGGGTTTTCATTCGCTTGGCGCGTGTGTGTGTGTGTGTTGGGGTTCTATCAAGCCGTACGTAGCTAACCGCGTATATGGGATTTGGTCCTCATTTACAAAATTAATGTGGCATGAATGGCACTGCGATATAAAATTAAAATTTCTTTTTTTCATCAAGTATTGTTGTGGGGCCCCTCTCTTGTTTGAAGCCAGGGTCAAAGAGTCAATTTTGCCTCCCCTCTCTTAAGCCTAACCCTAAACCACGTTACGTCCCAGGTAAGGCTCACTGAGGTTTGAGCTCTTTCTGAGAGGGCGACGTGGCCACACATGACAGAGAGCTTATCGCAGTGTTTTTGTCATTTCTGGGAATATATAGGAGCGGTCGAATTATCTAAATATAATCATCTCTTGGGACACGTTGCTGAAGAAGCTCCCAGCACGCGGAGCGGAAACGTCAGACATCACGCCGAACAACACGAGGTAACATCCCGGAAAACACTCGAGAGAGAGAGCTTCTGCTGGTGGGTTTTGTTGTTTTTGTGGGGAGAAGCAATGGCACGTGCACTGCACTATGAATCCGGCGGCTTGAATTTGATTGCCATCCATGCAGGGCCGGGTGAAGGTTCTTGTAGGCCCTAGGCACTTCTGTTTCGTAGGCCTTCAGTGATAACTCTCTGGAGTTGGTGCTGCTGTTGCTGCCCCTACGTTACTACTACCGCCGCTGCTGCCACTCGCTTGTTTGTGCGAAAAACACAATTTGAAGATGTGATTTGCTAATTTTGCAATGAAAAGAAATCTCGAAAAGTTAATCTCCCGTGTAAATTTTTTTCACCTTATGAAAAATAAAATAGATCTACATTGAAACGACTCTGCCTCTTTGTATATATACACTGTGCCTATCCTTGCTATCTAAATACATGCAATGAGATATCTTAGTTACATGTTTTATCATATAAACAAAAATAACATGGTCAAATTGTTTTTTTTTCCGTAGGCCCTAGGCACAGGGCCTACTGTGGCCTATTGGATAGCACGACCCTACGTCCATGTCTAACTTTGAGTAGCGAGTCACATCTAATCCTGTGCCGGGCCACCTCGTTTCCCCAAACCCACAACACACACACACACATGTTCTGTGTAGACTGTTGCAGCAAGTGCTGTTAGCGAGCACCTATTAAGGTCAGCACGATACAAGAGCATAAGGTGATGCCAGAACCACATTCTGCCGTCTTTGTCGGACACCGCTGATGTTTAGATGCGGTGCAAGTTTCTCATTTAAGGCCGAGTCGACATAGGGGAAGGCCTGGCCTAGGTTGTATACCGTTTTCTACTGAAGTTTTCCAAGGATAG
Source organism: Entosphenus tridentatus (assembly GCA_014621495.2). Classification (NCBI taxonomy): domain Eukaryota; kingdom Metazoa; phylum Chordata; class Hyperoartia; order Petromyzontiformes; family Petromyzontidae; genus Entosphenus; species Entosphenus tridentatus. The sequence goes on from CM025673.2 coordinate 7,717,844, forward strand.
GAATGGATCTCGGGTTGCTGATTTTAACAGGGCAATGTTTCAAACTACGATGCCACTACCCCTGCAACAAACACCCACTCAGAGATCAGAACGTTATTGTGATAGATAGCCATCCGCACCAAGAACAAATACATACGAATGCATAACTCGGCAACCTAATCTTGCCACGCAAGCGCATTGCTTTGTGCAAACTGCTGTGCCCATCACATTGTGAAAGGCTCAATCGGTCGACTGGACCAGCCCGGCTTGTCGTAGCGTCCGCTGGCCCTCCAGATGCCGTGAAAATGTAACGTCTTCAGGGTCTCATCAATCGGAGCAGATTTTCCTAAACATTTTTTAATCTAATGATGCAAGAACGCCGTGTAGTTGTCACGTCTCCCCCGATTTGTTTCCAATTTCAATTCATTTCTGGCCACCAAAATCGCACGATTATTTACGCTCGGATGGACTTATGCAATTTGTCTTTTTCTTGTTTTTTTTTTCCTCCAGTGAATATTCCCCTTTCCTTAATGAAGTATCTAATCCCAGCTTAAGATAGATTAACAACTGTTCAGCAATCAGCTCTGGTGAACCATCCCGTGCAAATCCACAACCCATCGCCTAACCAGATATGTGTAAATAAATAAATAAGCGGCATACTTTCTTTTTATTTTGCCCCCCCCCCTAACCTTTAATTTATTCCAGAAGAGATTACCGTGGAACAAAAACTCCCCCGAGGGGGAAGTTTTTTTATCTTCTCTATATAATGTTTATCCCCGTTTTGTTTAACAGCAAAGGGCTACATCACAGCAGTGGCACCTTAAGAAACAAGAAAACAACGACGACAACAACCTCACACGATATATTAGCTCTCGTAAATAGATACATAACAATTGCAGCAGCACACTTTGTAGGAATACAAAAACAAAACCCGAAAGGGTGAATAAATACAAACGTTCTGTCGCTCCAAAAAAAAAAATAAGCACTTCATTTCATGCACAAATTTAATTAACGTTGGAATATTTGTGTGCATATTTATATGCATACGTGTATATACTCTATATAGATTTATATATGTACACTGTATACCGCAAAAGACAAAGATCCCCCGTATAGCCTTAACAGACTGATGGGACAAGTGCTGTTAGCGAGCACCTATTAAGGCCGGCACGGCACCCGAGGGAGTCGTTGGCCAGCACCATGCCCGGCCGCCTTTGTCTCTCCAGTGGCGATCTTTTACACACCACACCAGGTACTCATATTGAGGCCGAGTCGACCTACGGGAGGCCCAGAACCCATTCAGATAATCGTCGCCGGTGTTGTCCGTGAGCAGGAATCGGAACTCGGGTCACCGGCTCCACATATACGGAGACACACACTGGGGATGTTGCCAGGGTGTCATGGTCCTCACTCTCGACTCGCAATCCAGAGGTCACCGGTTCGAATCGATCTCCCGGGCATCGACGGTCACGTGTGGTGGGGTGAAGCTTGGGTGCACGAGTAGGTCACAGTATCCTTGACGGAGGTTCTCTCAAACTCCCCCCCCCCCCCCTCTAGCGGGAGGCCCTTCTGCCGGCAATGGGGGTGAGCAACCACTTGCAGGGCTGTACCTCCACTTACTTTTTGTTCATTACCGCGGCGACCGTAACAGGAATGGCCTCTTGTAAAGAACGCAGCCGTGGATATTCGCGCACAACTTCACAATCAATCAAAAATTCCCACAAGGCACAACAGCAACAACAGCAGCAGCAACACGAAAAAAAAAAACCCTTAATAAATTGCTTTCCCCGCACAAAATAAATAAGCGCTTCCATTTATGCCGCAATATGAATGCATCTTGGCATATGTACGTGTACGCTCACGGGCGCGCGTGCACGCGTGCACAAGCACCGGCACGCATAACGCAAACGAGCATGTTAATTAAAGCACCTTGCCTCTCACCCGCGAGCTCTTAAGTGACGGCAATGAACGGGGGGAGGGGGGGTGGGTGGAGGCACAGCAGCACCCCTCATGCGAAGCACGGCTCCGCAGTGTAGGAAGACGGCTCACGGCTGCCCGCTTTAGCTGCTGTTGCTGCTGATGATGATGGTGACGACTGTATTGCCAGAATGGCAGCGGGAACTTGACACACGCGGTGAAGTGTGCGGGGAGCCTGGCCACCGACCCCTCTCTCTCTCGTGTCCACAGTGCCGGCCTCCTTCATGGGTGCTGCTACTCGCTAACAACACTTGCCCCAACAAGCTGTTAAGGCTATATGGGGGATCTTTGTCTTTGTGGTGCGTGGAAATGCGGAGGGTGGTGAGGGGTGGAGGGGGCTTGAGATAGTGGGCGGTAAGGTTCACGGTGGCTAGGAGATGTTGACTACCTCGCCTGGTATGCAGGAGGTCGTGCGTTCGATGCCGACCCCTTGGCGCCTGCTGCTGTATATTTGGAGTTTGTATTGACTCTCCCCCCCCCCCCCCCCCGTAGATTTTTCTCCGGGTATTTCGGTATTTTTCTCTCCACATTTAGAAACATGCGGTTAGAGTGCTCTTTGAGTCTTTCGTTAAAGTCGCGTTGATCGAAAAAAATATTTAAAAAATCACGACGTCTCGATTTTGTTTAATTTTTTCCCTATCCACGTGACTTTACCGAAAAACCCAAAGAGTATGAATTCCTGCATTCACGAAAGCTTCAAGTCAAGATTTATGCGGTTAGAGTCTCTGGCTGCTATAAATTGCCACGTGATAAGCCACTTCATTGGGCTATAATTTGTGATACAAGATCGCTTCTGAAAAAAAAGCTATATGTCTCAGTGGGTCTTACCTGGTAAAATGAAAATAGTTTATCGTTTTATAAATAGTTTTGTTCATGGTGTGTGCGTCTGTGACCTAGTGGGGAGCGGAGGTGCAGCGGTTAGCGCGCTGCGCTACGAACCCGGCGATCCGAGTTCGATATACGCTCACGGCCAACACCGGTGACGAGTATCTGAACCGGTCCCGGGTCTTCCCTAGATAGACTCAGCCTTAAATGAGTACCTGGTGTGGTGTGTAAACATCGCCACTGGGGAGACAAAGGCGGCCGGGCGTGGTATTGGCCACCCACTCCCTCGTGTGCCGTGCTGGCCTTCATAGATGCTCGCTAACAACACTTGCCCCAACAGTCTGTTAAGGCTATACGGGGGATCTTTGTCGTTGTGTGCGACCTCATCAGCGACAATTACACGAGTCGACACCGCAGATTACAATGGATGGACGGCAGTGTGGGGGCGAGGGCTATTTACGGAATGCGTGAATGAACGTGGCAGGGAGGGGGGGTGTTTCCGGCGACACGGATCAAAGTAGTTTTGTTAAGATCAATAACGCGTTTGTTCGGCATGATGTCCGAGATTCCTGGAGAAGCTCCTGGCACGTGCAATGAAACGTCAGACATCGTGCTGTACAGCAACAATGACACACACACCGCGAACCTATGGGCACATTTATCGTGATTTAGTTGGAAGGTGAATTTTTTGAAGCTCTGAATGCCTCGCGGACACGCGGACGACATGCGAAGGCTGCATCTGACAAACAATTAAGGGAAGGCTCGAGACGTGTCTATTTTGTATTTCTTACAACAACAACAACATCGAGTGCATTGCATCATTTGCAATTGCGAGTGGTGGGCAGCTCCGTCAGTTCGCGACGTCCAAAGCGCGCCTCTTACTCGCTGGGAGATTGAGTCTGGGAGAAAAGAACAACAACAACTCCAAATGATGTGTCGGACGCGGTGCCAACAGGAAAACACATTGCGGAGATGAAGAGCACATCAGTGGAAGCACAGGTGGCAAGTGCCAAGGAAAACAAAAAAAAACCTTGATACGATTTTTAACACGTCTTATTTTGTTGTTGTTGATGTTCCCCCGACTTCTTCTTTCGGAAAACACGTCAACATCACCCGCCGAAAACCCACGCAACTCGTGATCACAGCATCGGCGCTAACCGAACGCGATACCAGGTGCCCGTTGGTCTGAGCCGAACGTGGGCGCGCGCGCCCTCGTAATCATTTCCTTTGAAGTCGTGAGAACATTGCGGGCAGACAGTGATTACACACGGGAAGGCTTGCATCTGTTCTTTCACATTATCTGATCCAATGCAAGGCAACCGTTTGTCCTCAAGGTATCTCAGAGCGCATTACGGAAGCTTGTCGCCCTGGCGATAACCATTAGCAGATATACTCCGCTCCATATTCATACCTCCTTTCCTGTGAGAGAAACAAACCCCCGATCTCTGGATAGTGCTTGGATGGGCCACCACGACACACGCCAGTGTGTTCCCGGCAGCTGCCTGCAGGGTCACGTGGCGTTCATCAGCAGAAGGCAGTGCATCCATCGTTGCACTGCCCTTATAAAATCTGGAGATATCTGTGGATAAAATCGGTGATGATTGGTCACAATTAAACCGATCCTGGATCTCCCTTCACCAGCCTACGATGCGGGATGGTTACAAATAACATCGCATGGCCGACAGTTTGCTGTGGCCTTGATCCACCCAGTGGGTTGGCAGAGTGCTTTAAATCGTTTTGCTTTCAGTAAATCTGTGCGGTGTAATCGCCCCAAAACAAATCAGAAACATAATTACGGGAAGATAAACAGGTTTGATACCATTTCCCTCAATGGCTGTTAATACATGCAACGTCTAAACTCGAGCAATCTGCACAAAAATACATAAATTCAAATTCAAATCCGCCCTTTCAGTACCCTCCAAAAAATATTCGCAAGGGACGCAATCAAAGTAAAACCGTGAGTTTTAAAATGAATAAACATTTTTAGATAAATTTTAAATGCGGGTTGCTCACAACAACAACTTACGAGAATTTCCCCCCCTCCCCACCCCCCCAGAAGTATTTATTTATTTATGTTGTAAAAAAATCTAATTGCGATTTTTTTTATCTATACTCCCTCCCCTCTCCTTCCCCCTTAGTTAATGTTCTTGGCTTCAGAAAGTAATTTGAATTTAATTAACGTTTTTCACCACATGCCTGCTCACTGGGGAGAACGTTGGCCTACCGTGTGCGCACAACACCAGAAATTATAAAAATGAGAAATGAATACCTGGGCGCATTTAATCTCCATTTCTTAATATTGTATTTTCTGCAGAGGCAGGGGAAAGGGAGGCAGGATAAAACAAGCCAACTTTCAACTTCACTCAACACCTTGGATAATTAATAGTCCGTGTATGCACGCACGAACGGGAGCGTGTGTGCACTCATCCGCTCAATATTATCTGGCTGCCGGGCCAAGTCTTTGTTACAGAATCCCTATTCCTGGTTTGCCAAGCCCTTCGCAATGCCACTATGCTCGGTTGCTTACGTTCAGCCGGAACAGTCTGGGAACGCTGTACCGGAAATTATTTGGTCACACCATCCACATACATCTCGCCTCATTTCATCCTCGCGATACATTTATTGTCCTCATGCGATTATAGGAGTACAGGTACAAGGAGATAGGACTACTATGGATGGTTGTACCGTACATTGTGTCCTAGTGGTAGTGCCCTTCGCTCGTAATCCCGACTCCAAGCCAAGCCTAGTAAAATATCGCCCGGAAAAATTGAACCCTCATTCATTATGCCGCTTTCGTCTCTAGGTTTTGATGCCGGTGCCATAAATCCGCCATCATCACCATCGTCATTTGAGACCTCGACATTTATGGGAATCCCATGAAGAAAGCTTTGGTACCATGACCCCTGAACCTAGGTTTCAAGGCAGCAAACCACAGCGTTGAATCACTGTAGCACCACTCCCATGTATGTATATCCTGTACATATACGTGCATGCATACATACATACATGTGCTATATATGCAGATTCATTTCAGACGGGTCTGTGCAGATTGGCTTACCAGAAAATATATCCGAGCCCGGCACACCACATCCTAAATACCTCTCGCTATAGCTGCGGCTGCTAGTCCCTGCCATGTGTCGATATATTTGGATCCAAGGATACGTGTCTACAGTGTGTATCTATGTTTGAATACACGTGTGAACGGACACATACAAATGCTGACATGTGTTGGCCTTGACATGCTGCCATTCCATTTATAACGATTAATTTGCAAAAACAACAATTAACTTTTTTTTTACAAATGGGACATTCATCATTAATATCAATGTTTATGCTCACGCTTTGCTCCATCTGCCACCTCGCAGCCCGGTGCCCCCGAGATGTTCCAAACTAAACTTATGGCGATTGCACCGCGGACGGCATTGCCCACCCGTGCGTGCCACATTCAATCACGGCACTGTACCTACCAAGGGCCTTCTCAAGAGACAAACCGTCACTGCCATGCCCGCGCGCGGCGATACAAACCAGCTCGTCTCCCTCGTATGCGCCGCAGCCCGTTCTTTGCTCATTAATTCATTCATTGGCTCTCTCATTAATTAGAGATTAATTGCGGTAATTTTTTTTGTTCAATGGTCATTTTGCCCGAATTTCGCAATGATGTCACCGACGCGCTGTCAAGGGCTGCGAGGGCTGCCAAATCGTGCGAGCGAAGGTTCACAATCCTGCCAGGGCGTCGTGACTCTCTTTGTAATCATTAGCGCGCAATCCAGAGGCCGCCGGTTCGATACCGATCTCCAGGAGCCTCTGCTCGTCGAGCGGCATCAATGGACTCACCACAGTTAAGAGATTCACGAATTGCTTAGATCGTCACGTAGGTACGATGTCAATTTCTTAACAATAACCCTCCACCACCACCACCGTGGACGAAGCCAATCAAATCAAGTTGTTGCGTCGTGGGCAAACGTGCCAATTGATTTGGTTTATCAACGCAACCAGAGGAGGAATGTTTAAAAGCGAGCAGAATTTAACTTTTTATTTTTTAAGCGAGATTTTCCTGGCATTAACGACCGGCGTCATCATTTTATAACCAGCTTCGTCACGTGTTAACAACACGTGACCGGCTGAGCTCTTGGTGTAATGTCCAGTGAAACGTTGCACAAATGTCGCTTCCTTCTTAACATTCCTCCGATTTTTGCTGTTAAAACAAATCCATTTGCGTATTTTCCATGACGTGACAACTTGAAACGGTTGGCTCTGTCGGGCGCCAGAGGGTTATCATTTAGACAGTACGATTATACCTACACGACGTTATAACCCAAGATAAATAGTTTATAGATCAAAATAATGGTCATGAAAGCCTACGTAGAAAATTATCCACAGTTAGTACTACAGGTCGGCAGGTCGCATAGGATGGGGTAAAGTGTGGCTCTATAGATCTCCCTCGAGTGGAAGCCATTCTGCCAGCAGTGACTTGAGCAAGCAATTGCAGGGCTGCCCCTTTGCCTCACAGTCCTCTTCATCGTGATGATCATCATCATTAGGGATGCAAAAAAAATATTGATGAAGTGTCACGATTCATATTCATCGTATGACACTCAAATGATGCACGTGGCACGTGCAATCTATAGCGACGTAAACACGCGTGAAATGTTTTTTTATAAATAAATATCACACACGTGATTTATTGCATCCTCCACCAGCGAGGGAGTTTGTGTTAATGAATGAATTGATTAATTTACATCACCCATCATCGTTCCTCCAGTGTAAGTAAAATAAACACCTCCCAGTGAAGAATTTCCACATGGATGGATGTTTGCAATGGCTGCCTGGCGAATTCAGCATCATAATTACAATTCACCATCACAGTAACAATTCAGCATTATCGTAACAATTCAGCATCATGGTAACAATTCACCATCAGACTAACAATTCACCATCATGGCAACAATT
>CM025673.2:7735574-7764816 GCA_014621495.2 Entosphenus tridentatus
TTACAAGGAGTCATGTTTGCATAGACCACAATACCTGCAGTCATAATGCAAACAAAAAACATAACTCAGATAATGTATGCACTGTCCTTGACGTTGATTGGTCCACACCCGAGACAGCGTTCCTTAGAGCCTAGTTTCACATGGTGTTGGACCAGATGACGCCAAAAGGCGCACTAACGCTGTTGAGACATCAAAGTAAAAAGGACGTCGTGATGAACAAGGGATTATAACCTTAAAATGAAATAAGTCTGTGTCACCGCGCGCTTACAAATTGCGCACGCATTGATGCAATGAATATCACGTCGCGCTCTGCTTTTTGCTTGCAAGTTTCAGATTGACTGCAATACACCCGTCCTTGGACGGGCAAAAGGCTAGTGTATAAGGTTTGTCTAGCACTCATTAATGAAGTTCGTTTTAGTGAAGGCGAGACCATAAATCAGTCCTGACGGCTCATACTTTGGTAGTTAAAGACACTGGACAAGCCAGTCCATTCAGGGAGCCTCTACCTCCTTAAGGGATTCAACCCACGCACTTGGAAACACGTGGACGGACCAACACGGGAAGGCACTCGCATGCTCGCACGCACGCCCATGTATTGCTGGCTCACAAAAATATATATATAAAGATATATATAACAAAGCTTTTTCAAAGTGTTTCATAACCAATCGTGCCCAAAATAGCCAAGCAGTTTTTTTTCATTGGTATTGGCGAATTGTGTGGTGAGGTTAATCGATATTGATAATTTTTTGTAAAGTAAAGAAAGGTAAAGGTGCAGCCCTGCAATTGCTTGCTAAAGCCACTGCTGGCGGAGAGCAGCTCCGCTCGGCAGAGCTCGGGAGGATCCCTCTAAAATGGTATTTGGCCTACTCCTCCATGCTGACCAGATGTATCGGAGTAGGTGGGAGAACACGCAATTTTGCCCACCGCACACGACCAACTATGGTGTCACCGATGTTACGCACCAGGGTTTGGACAGAGTCGGGGAGATTTAAGAAAGTTGGGCTGATCGTTTCAACTGCAGCGCGGGCCGCCTCTGGGAGTGCAAGTCCAGTGCGATAACCATTGCACCATGGCAGGATACCCAGGGACTTTTTGTAGATGTTGGGGGGGGGTGGGAATTGTCACATTTCCTCAGATTGATGTGTGGGGGAACAGTCATAATATTCCAGGCCACAGGGATGAATAGTCTTTGGGCTCCCATAAAAACAATTGTAAAACTGCACATTTCCCCAATTTATACCTCGACCACAGAGAGACAGATTTTGATCAACAAAAACGCAAAAGCATTCCGGTTGATTGATGATCCAGAACTCACGAATTCACTCACGCAGCAGCCAGTTGCCTCCTTATCACTCTTATATCATTACTACCATGATTACCCTTCTCGTGAACTCATCGATTTCTCCGTCCATGTTGAAAAAAAAACTGTGCCTACCGGACTGATCGTCTCGTCCACACTGTATTCAACCACCACCACTCTGCAGGTCACTCAACCACGCACTCATACACTCACTCATTAACTCAATCAGTTACTCATACACTCAACTCCGCACCCACCCAAATAATCACCGCACTGCAGCCCGCAACACTTCTCGTGTTGCAATGTCCCTCGCACTCCTCGACTGTTGGATTCCACCCCATCGTCTCATTTCCCAAGCGTGCGTAAAATAACCTTGCTCAGCTCAAGAAACTTTAGCTGATGTCGATGGCATCTTCAACGGTGCCGTTTGTTGCTGCCCGCTTTGGCGTTTGGGCCTTGGGGGAGGCCTGTGTGCTCAACAGCTGTGATTAAAAACACACACGCGCGAAACGAGCATCCGGCAAAATCATCACCATCACCAGCCCCACACCACAAGTACCAGCTGAGTAATGGACAATAAAACTTAGTGTAAAAATCAGGAGAGAAGATCGCATAATTGCACATGATGGCCGCATGTTAAAGTGTTTCCCTCTCGCTCTATTCGGGTTTTGTTTTTTGCCAGCTCACTTTTGCAAACAGGGCAAGTTTTAATCTTATGTTGGAGCTTTCGTGACTGCAGGAATTACTCTTTGCTTCTTTTGGTAAAGTCACGTATAAAGATATGCTATTATTGAATTTTTTATTTTATCTTTATACGTGACTTTACCGAAAGAACCAAAGAGGGCAAGTTTTGTCCATCAATTACATTTTAGTGAGAGAGCCCCATGCGGATGACGGGTGCGGGCGGGCGTGCGGGCGTAGCATTTTCAGGATAAATCTTCTTGGACGCACCCCACGCAGCATGTGGCAATGTAGCACCCCCTACTCGCCTAAACACAACCCTCGTCAGACGGAGCGAGCCTTCGGCTTAAGCCCTTCCCTTCAAGGAAAGGTACGTCGGCCGCAAGCCCCAGGACGCGCCATCAATCGACGCTCGCTTCACGTGGGGGCCGTCCGCCGTTCGTTCGTTCGTTCAGTCGGTCGATCGGTCGGTCGATTTGGCCTCGGCCGTTGTGACCGCTCGCTGCTCTGTCACGGCTCCCACGATACTCGCACGATACTCGCGGATACTCGCACGATACTCGCGATGCACCGCCACTCTCCGCCAAACGCGCCGCGCCGATCGGCAGTGGCTCAATTTCATGAGGCACGGCGAAGGCCCCATCACTGGGCTTGAACGTTTTCGCCCTCCTCTGTGCGTTTGCTGCCCGTAACTATCGGCCTTCGTACGCACGTGTGTTGAGCTTCTTGAGCACCCGACGTAAGTCAACCGCCTTCATCGGAGGTGCGGGGAAGGACAGCGAACTAAACAGCAAAAAGCAGTTCGAAAAGAAATGAGTTTTCAATCGAGAGTTTAAAGTGCACGGCTCCAGTAGCTTCCTAATATCGGAAGGAAGAGCGTTCCAGACGGCCGCAGAAGCGCATCTTCTTCTTCTGCTTCCCGCCTCTCCCCTGTCTTAGATCACAGCTCGGTTCTTCTCGAGATCCAATCGTCCGCCCTGGATGTGGTGGCTCCTTTGTGCCCTGGTGTTGATGTCCTACGTTTGTTTGGTTCGAAATGCTTCGTAAAACTTTTCAGAAAAAACTAAAACCACAATAACTGTTGTCTTTTCTCACACCAAAAGTCCCCTTGAATGTGCCCTCGGAAACGTGTTTGCATTTGAACACCAGGTGTCCCACACGGCTACTGGGAATATTGCGGCAAGAGAGTGTGAAGCGACGCGCAAGTCCAGAAGAGAACACGGCGAGTGCGTGTTGGAGGTGCATCTACACAAACATATGTTGCGCTGGGTGGGACACGTGTGCAGGATGTAGGTTGGACACGTGTGCAGGATGTAGGAGTGCCTCGTGCGTCGCGTTTTTTCGGCGCTGGCTCCGAACCGCAAAAAATTCTGCGGCAAACTGGAGGAGAAAAAAATCTCGCTCGCCGCTCGGCCGTGTCAAGGCGGCACGAGTTTGCAACGTTGTTTTTGTTCCTACGCGAACGGGAACTCATTTCCAGCTGGAGGGGCGGGGGGGGCGGCATGGCACGGCAATGCCCTGCGCCTCCTGTGCACGCGCCCGTGGCACGTCCCCCACGTCCCCCACGTGGTCCTCCTCCTCTGCAGGAGAATCTCTGCGACAGCGCCGGCTCCCCACCAACTTAGCGGTGCATCATGAGCGACGGCGGGGATGATCTAATAAGGCCATATGGCGAGCTTTTCTTTTTAGCGCTGCAACCAAGCGGTTGTCAGTGCCGAGGATCGGCCCTCAACGCACCCGACTCATTTAATGTTGCCTCCCGTCAAAGTAGGTCGCGTCCGCACAACGCTCCGATCGCGCTGATAAGAGAGCCGATGAGCGTTTCCGAACAATCACCATGGAGCAGCGAAAGCCACATTCATTTCCCTGAATAGTGCGGCAGATAAGGGAGCGCTAATTTAGATTGCTGCGTAGCGCTGCGTCGAAGCCACCTGGCCTATCACGGTTATTCCCTCCCTTCTCGACGCTTGCAAAGCATGGAGCACTTTAAAGGAACCCTCTGCGCCAGTTTTAAGCATTCAGGCTGGACTTGTCTACGAACTATTGTGGGTTTTACCAGGCTGGATTGTGCGAGGAGCTCACAGATCCTTGAAAGGTTTGGACGCAGTCCCATCATCGGTGAGCTCCTCCGGCAGGCGAGGCTGCGTTGGCTGGGTCAGGTAGCCCGCATGCCCAGCCACCCCATGCCCAAGCTGCTTCTGTTTGGCGGGGTAGATAGAGGGGGGCTAAACGGGCGTGGCACGGACTACAGAAGAGATGGGAGTTGATGCGGTCAAAGAGGGATGCGGTGCTCATCCGACCTGCCAAGAATTTTTACCAGAAAAATGTCAAGATCTGCCTCTGTGTGTCCCGCTTTGGAGTATTTGGCCAAATTCCTTATACGTGTATTGATTTTTTTAATATATAATTAGCGGTAGAAGTAGTACAATTCATGGTATGCTCTTCTTATTAACCACATGTAGAAATGCATTCTAAGATTAGCTGCAGCACCATAACATAATTATAACTTAATCAATTATTTAGTTTTTTTCCAAGTGTATTTGAAACCACTCCACGCAGTGCAGGTTTATTAAATGAATGAATAACATTACAAATGTATTTACTTAGGGTCTTTCTTTGACTAAAACGTTTCCCTTTTAAACTGTGAAGGGTGGGCTGACTCACAATTTGAACTCGTGGTTACACACGCAAAACAAACTCCAACTAACAAATGTGTGACTTGGCCGGTGTTACGCCAGCAGTGATTTAAACAATCAATCGTCAAAATATTAATGCTATAAATCAATGTCATATTTCACTGCTGGTGAAATTGATTTGCGTGGCCCGTATGGGAGCGAGAGCACTGTGCGGTGAGTTTCACTTCCCTAGATTTGAAGCTTTCGTGACTGCAAGGATTCATACTTTTAGTTTTTTCGGTAAAGTCACGTAGGTAAAAAATGAAATTAAAATTAAGAAAAAATAAAATAGTAGCAAAATATTTTGCTTTTATTTCATTATTTTATTTTTCTTAATTTTAATTTCATTTTTTACCTACGTGACTTTAAAAACTGCTCCGGCCGTCTGGAAATCTCTCCCTCTTAAACTCCGTGCACAGTTGAGACTCTTGCTCTTGTTCAAGTCAAGACTTTCGGACACATTTCCTCTTCACGTGCGTTTGGCAAAACATATCCCCTCCCCCACCCCCCTGTGATGTGTCTGGAGATGTGGTAGCATTCCGACTCTACACGAATGTAAAATGTAGCATGTAATTATATTTTCTCATCACGGGAACTCCGGTCATCCTCGCAGCGGTTATTGGATAGCCGTCGAACAAAGACGGTCACAGCATCGCGCGCTGTCAGATGCGCTTCTGCGGCCGTCTGGAACGCCCTTTCTCATGATATTAGGAAGCCACTGGAGCTATGCACTTTTAAATCTAGATTGAAAACTAATTTATTTCGAGCTGCTTTTTGTATTTAGTTCGTTGTCCTTCCCCCGCACCTCCGATTATCACAGTTGGCTATCTACGGTGCGAAAGAAGTTCAACATACACACATTTGTCGTTGAATAATTCACTTGGAAATCCTTGGTAAGTTGACCTCAAGGGCGATCAACATCACGTAAGCCATGGTCGATCCACCACCGGATGAAGGCATCTCATGAGACGTAACAATCCAATGAGCACCTGAATTGATTTCACCGCTCCATCTCCCTGATAGACGTCTCGTCTGTCTCCTGCTTCTCATTATTATCAATCGGGGATTTTTTTCCCCCCAAATGCACTCCGAGCTGCCGTTTGCCGCACGTCTTAATTTCCTCGCCTGCATTCCGATCCGCCTCCGTAAACGTCTCGCGTCAACCGGGACAATTAAACGATGGCGAAAAGCGAACCGCGCTGGCTGCGTGGCGCTGAAGGGCGGGGAGGGGAGGGGGGCAGGGGCGGCGGGGGGCTGTAATCCCGTCCTTCTCGCGGGGCATCCGGCCAGCACCGCTCAGGTCAAGCGATGGGTCAAACCACCACAAGATGACAACACGTTCGGCGGAGATTACAAAGTCTGACGTTGCCGGTGCAGTTTTGCCGACGAGGGCACAACAACAAATTGGGACTCTTTCGATTTAAAGCTTTCGTGACTGCAGGGATTCAGACGCTGTCGCCTCGACAGACCTGGTTTTCACCTGAGGACGGCTGCTTGCGTTGTGGCCGAAACGTCGTGAGAATTATTTTATTATGTTTTATTTTTATTATTTTATTACTTCCCTTCTACGTGACTTTACCGAAAGAACCAAGAAAATTGGGACTCGTGGCCAAGCCGCTCGGCGAGTGTGCGAATGCGGTGGACAAATCTCGACTTCGCCCCCCCCTCCTCCAACCCCCATGGCTCGTCTGAGCGACCGGCCCTCCCACTGTCGCACGCTCCACAGAAGCATCTCAGAGAGTCGTTCAATGTTTTTTCCCCCCCCCCCCCCCCCCCCAAACAAAAAAAGCTCTCGACCGAAAATGAAAACTCATTGCGGCCCTGTAAAGTGCCGCTTTCTTCCTCCGTGCGACACCAAGATCTTTTATTTTTTTACGATCAGGGGAAACAAGAAGATGCTCGGTGTATTCGGCACTTTGCTTCGTTCATCATTTCCTAATTTTTTTTTACATTTTTTAACTTAGCTTTATGTAAAACCCCCACCTCTCGCTCACTCTCTCGCTCACTCTCTCGCTCACTTTATCGCTCACTCTCTCGGTCACTCTCTCGCTCACTCTCTCGGTCACTCTCTCGCTCACTCTCTCGGTCACTCTCTCGCTCGCTCTCTCGCTCGCTCATCATCGCTGCACAAGGGCCACCCCACGCCACACCTCGGTCACGACAGTTGCTTGAACCCCATAACTTCACCACAACGACCATTGCACCCTTCGGCAATGCAGCCGATGGAACAAAGACTGAGCGCTACATTCGCGCGTCCAACAGCTGGCGGGCAGGCGGGCAGGTGGGCGGGAGAGCAGCCGAGGGTTTTTTGAAAGCACAGTCTCTCCGAAGAGATGTCACAAGCAGAGCTGCCAAATGTTGCTTCCGAGTCAAGCCGCCACTGTCCCCGAGCGCGAGTGCTCAACCTGCGCGCAACCGGTGCAAACATTCAGATACCCCACGCCGCCACCCAACCCCACAAATGAAAACGAAATTAGCTCACGAAACAAAAAAAAAGGCACGGCAAGCTATTTAGCCATAACCACGACGAAGCCCTTCCTGCCTCGGTGTTCGCTCCTCCGAGACTCCAGACGCGGTCCTCTGTGCGTGTGTCGCATTACGCCCCCCTCCCTGCCCCCACTGCCCTCCCCCCCCGTGAGCCATCTACAAGTGAACCCAGCAGCTTGCGTCGTTACACTTTATTCCGGAGCGAACAAGAAGGACGTTCCCGGAAGGAAAGAAATAAAACCAAACACGCAGCCGTTTGTTGGCGAAGCACCCGTCACTCCATAGCCCCCCCGCCCCCCCCCCTGACACGCCGTCTCGGGCGGCCCTTGGCGGGGGCCGCGCCGCAAAAAGCGCCCGTTTTGTTTCTTTTGGAGCGGCGGGTTGGTGGGTGGGTGGGTGGTGATTTGACGCGCGCTAAATCAGAGCCGCGTGCCGTTATGTGCCGCGCCACGGCGAAATTAACCAACTGGCTCGTCGAGCCGTCATCGTCGATAACTGTGACGCGCCGGAGCCCCCCCCCCTCCCCAGGCCCCCCCCCCCCGGGCCCAGGCCCCCCCCCCCTCCCCCCCTCCTCAAGCCCCCCCCCCGCACGGCTCCCCGCAAATGGAATCGTGGACCGCCGCGCGGTGTGGCGCAAAAGGAAAAATAAAAAAAGTCGCGGCTCCAAATTTGCCACCTGCCAGACGATTGTATACAGCATCCGCTCTAACGAGTTTAATTAACGCATTCAATTATGGGGAATGGAATAATGCGAATAACAAGCGGGTGTTTTAAGTGGCATTAAAACAACGGGTACAGTGGCGGGTGGGGTGGGGGTGGATAATGCGATGATGGGAGAAATTAAAGGTTGTGATTCGAGTTGATTTTTTGATGGGTTTTCATAAGTAACGTTTATAGCAACGTTACGGATGCCCCAATGTGCGAGCGGTCAGCTGATGATGTGCAAAGTCAATTCAGCACATCGTGACGAGGCTGGGCTGCCCACTCCCCAAGGTCAACAAACGAACCTGAAAAAGCCACGACGCGTTGCGAGATGGATCTTTTAAACGTGGTCGAAAATGTTTCACACGGAGCAAACTTATACTGGATCATCAGCAACATGCCTGGAATCGCTCCGAAATCAACATAATGGCCCTCGTTCCCAACAAGTGGCTAGAATTGTTGCTTCGCCAAAAAATGTTGCCGCTGGACGAACCCCAAAAAAGTTAGTTGCCAGATCTTGCGACAAAATCTCCAAAGTTGGCAACTCAGCAAAAAAGAAGAGAGTTTAACCACAGCAGCGAGCTCTAGACGTGCCACATAGACTTGTGTGATAAACAAACGGCGACGCGGTATTGGCTGCAGTGCCCATCCACAAAGCTAGCCTATGTATTTTACGGACAAAGGATGATGATGATGATGTCATTGTACCACCATGAGTATTGTCAATTAGAGGCCGCATATTACATTTGGGCAATATCCGCTGGCATCCTGGGGATTTTGGCCGTAAGAAATAGGCCGTGCATTACCGTAATGCACGGCCCTCCTTTTGTGTTGTGGTTCGTTCAAAGCGGCACGTGTTTGGAAGCTTAGAGACCACGTGCGAACCAACAGAAATCAAACAATTTCGACCCAGCTTATATATATGCTCCAAGCACGTATGCTGTTTCATTCAGACGCTGTCGCCTCGACAGACCTGGTTTCACCTGAGGACGGCTCCTTGCGTTGTGGCCGAAACGTCGTGAGAATTATTTTATTATGTTTTATTTTTATTATTTTATTACTTCCCTTCTACGTGGCTTTACCGAAAGAACCAAGAAGAGAAATCAAACACTACGTGCCTCTCGCGCGATCGATCTGCGACACGATTCTAACCTAGGGTTATGAACAAAGGCCAAAGAGCCCCCCATTTAGCCCTTTAACAGACTTTTGGAGCAAGTGCTGCTCATGAGCATGATGTAGACCGCCGGCGTGGCACACGAACGGGTGGGGATGGCCAACACCACGCCCGATTTTCAACGTCTCCCCCCAATGGCGATTATTTTTAAATCCTTTATATTAAGTTAACTTGCTTGCTTGCGCGCTTACGACCGTGCAAATCTTTCGGTCGTTTTTTAACCCACTTCCCGTGATCCAATCGAGCTGACATTTCGCACACAGACTCGTTGTGCGTGACAATTTATTTTCGTGAAAAAAAATTTTCCAAAATTTTTCACTTTTTAGGAAAATATTTTTTTCATATTTAATTTAAAATACCAATGTGATAAAAATGAAACTCTTACTCAAGAAAAACAGAAATAAATAATAAAATAAAACCGATGCCACGCATATAAAGGATTTATAGTGAAAATTTTTGTTTTTACGGGTTAATTTTTTCACATCGCACTCATTTAAGGCTGCCTCGACCTTAGAAAGGTCCGCGACTGGTTCAGATGTTTATCACTGGCATTTGACCGTGAGCGACAATCGAACTCGGTTTGCTCCCACTTCCAACTAACTACGACTACTAACTTAGCCAACTAAGCCACTCACACACACACACATTTGTGCACTGGGATGCCATCCCCACGACTAAACTACAAAGGTAGCGGTAAGGGGGTGCAGCCCTGAAATTGCCTAAAAAAAGTCACACAATGTAACTGAGAGTGGCCAATGATCCCACGTGCTTAAGATTGACCAGCAGAATTACTCAATGGGGATTGCACATCGGAAAAACATTGCGCCCCCACCCCCCCCCCCCCCTGAAAAAAGCGACAACTTGGTGGAACCCGACTGGGAATGAGTCTCGAGGCTTAGCGAGGCTTTCCTGAAATATTTTTTTTTTTACAAAAAATTAATAAGAATAATAATAATCGTGATGATAAACTGCTCACGCCACTGTTGGCAACAGGGCCTCCACTAGAGGGAGCTCCATAGAGACTCCTCTCCAGGGTATTTTGGCCTACTCTTCCACGCTGTCCAGACGTCGTGGGATAGGTTCGAGTACCCACGCTTTACCCCCACTGCACGTGACCTTCCGATCTATTAACCGTGGTGGCCCCATTTACACCGCTGCGTGGTTATAGGCTGCGGTGGTGGGGGGGGGGGAGATTTAAAACGCTTGCTGGGAGATGTGGGCACTCCACCTGGCACACCACATCCACCCTGCCCCTGTCCTCGCCACGGCTCTGGCTGCTATTGGTCACCTGCCTGCCGCATTCTACCAGCGATCCAGAATATATTGGGTGAGAAATGAACCCTTGATATGAAGCGATTGCGTTTGGTCGGTTTTTTTTTCTTCCCTTTTTCTCACTTCGCAGATCAGCGAAACTCTCGTTGTCGGTGCCGGCCGGGTGGTTGAACGCGTGCAATCGGAGCTAGGCTCTCATTTCGCTGGGGATTTAGCTCCTCGCAAGAAGAAAAAAAAAACACACATACACACACACGGGAAGACACAAAAACAAGTTACCCACATTGATCACTGTCGAGTCCAGACGCCGGGTAACGTGAACGCGCGCTACATCTGCACACGCGCTCAAGCGCTGCACACGTGTACGTCCGAACCGCACTACCAAGTCATCTATTAATTTAAATCCGTCCTCATGCGCAACAGTTTATGCACGTAAGAAGACATTTATTTAAAGCTTTGGAGAGCCCCCTCTAAAGCGTATTTGACCTACGGGTAACCGTTGCACCGCAGCAACGAGACATTTACACGTACAAAACACGTGTTCAAAACGGGGAGGTTGAATAGTTACATCTTGGCTGACATTAACCACTTGCCCATTCGATTTGTGTTTTTGCGCGTGGAAATATATTCACACGTGCCAACATTTTCACTCGCACGGTAAACGTGCAACGTTGGACCAACGGTGGCGAGTGGTCGGAACCTTCGGCCCAACGTTGGCCCAACATTCGCCCAACGTTCCACGTTCACGGAGTGACGATGATATACAAAGGCTGGAATTGCACAATTAAGAAGGTGGCGAGCTCAGCACTTGTTATTCCTGCCAGGCAATCGCCGCGGCTGCGGCGCCTATTTATTTGTGTTTTGAGAAGCAGAACAGAACCGCCAAGCAGGGAGTCTGAATTACTTTGCCAGAATTACCCACAAGCACGTTGGCAGGAACAGAATGCAGGGCAAGGCTTTGGGGAGCATTTATACCACTTTAGTTCGCGCACAACGACAGATGGGATGCCTGCCGTTTTAAATGCCTTGTCACCCCCCCCCCCTCCTCCCCCCAAAAAATGAAAAATTTGCCAAAACATTTGCAGGTGAGCAAATCAGCATGAATCATGGTTAGCTTTTTGTTTTCTAAACAAAACTATAATTACATTCTGGAAGAATTGCGGGCTGGGTTTTTTTGTATTCCAAATAGCAGGAATTCTGAAGTGAAAATTAAAAAAGAAAATTGACTTGTTTCTTTGTCAAATTTACGTCGAATGCAGCTCGATTTGTCAGTTGGCAAGTTGCTTATTCGCCCCCCAAAACAACCAATCGCTGTGATGTTTAAAAATTGTGCTGTCATGGCAACTGTTCGTCTGGTACCGTCTCTGGACAAGCGCAGAGAAAGTTAAATAAATGAGTGTAAACAAATACTCGAAACAGAATGTGTAAAATAGAAATAGCAGGGTTGTAAGACTCGAGCACCAAGGTAATCAAATTACCTTGACGGCTCATATTTCAAGTTTTAACATCTTGAGAGCTTCCCAAAAATAACATCCGACTTCAAGCAATATTTGTCTTAGGGAGATTGAATGATTTTCTTTTATGGGAAAGAAAAATTGATTTGCTTCACGACACCACACTTTTAGCGCAAAGCACAATAATCCGAGATATTATTTGCGCCCGTACCTGGGAGCTATAATCAAAAGCGAAAATCGTATTTGCCTGCAAATCCACACGGAGCGTAAAAGCATTTTCTAAAAATATATATTAATAAGCTGACGTTCAGCCAAAAAAGTATTTATCGCGTGACATATACGCAAAGACATTGTCGAAGCCCACTGTCATCTCCAGTGCATTTTACATTTGATGTGAATGGTTTAACAACCAATCTTTTGGGCGGCGTTGCCAGGCTTTTGAACGTTAGATCTCGGGGTCAAGAAGATCCTCCGTGTAGCCCACGGGGACTGTTGGGCCAAGTGCTGTTAGCGAGCGCCTATGAGGGCCGGGACACGGCGCAACGAGTGGGTGGTGCGGCCAGCCCCACGCTCGACCGCCGTTTGTCTCCCCAGTGCCGATGTTCACACACCGCAACTAGGTACTCGTTAAAGGCTGAGTCGACCTGGGGGAGGCCCAAGACTGGCTCCCGCACCTCCGATTAGCACGGTTGGCTACGACCGGAGAAACATTTCTACGTACGTAGAAATATTTGCCACCGATGTCGGCCGTGAGTGAGATTCGCAGGGTTCGTACAGCAGCGCCCTATCCAATAAACTGTCGCCCACCCAAGAACATGGACACGAATGCAGTTCCATTTTCCCATTGCTCAGACTAAAAACCAGCCGTAATTTTACATTAGATGTGAACTGCTCAAGCAATTAGAAAGGTGATTTAGAAAAAGATAAAGATCCTCTGTATAGCCTCAACAAACTGTTGGGGCAAGTGCTGTTAGCATGCACCTATGAAGGCTGGTTAAGCACACAATCAGGCAGGTGGCCAACACCACGCCTGGCCGCCTTTGTCTCCCTAGTGGCGATATTTACGTATTAGCACCAGGAACTAATTTGAGGCTGAATTGACCAAGGGGAGGACCAGAACCGGTTCAGATAATCGTCACTGGTGTTGGCCACGAGTGGGAATCGAACCCGGATTGCCAGGTTCATAGCGCAGCACGCTAACCACTACACTACCGCCACATGGACAACACCATGCAAGAAAAGTGATTATCACGACGGATGATGCAGCACACGGCAAAACTTCTTGACAACTGTAATCATTCGCTAGGTTTGTGTAATAAGGTATTATTTGAAAATCATCATTCAAGACCAATTACACAACTGTAACTTTTCAATGTTAAACAGATGCTATTAAAATAGAAACCCCCTATTAAAAGTAATTTAAGCCGAGATCTTCCAGGAAATATACAGTTCTAACGTTTCAATCGTTCACCACCTGCTTCTAAATCGTCCACCTCGCGAGGGAGTCTTATCGCCTCTCCCAGGCTCTTATCTGGTAATATAAAGGCGAGCGAACTCTATTTATTTGCCGGACGCGCTCCCTGAAAGCAACAACTCTGAAAGAGTCAAATCATCTCCACCAAGAGCCCAGCTTGTGTCTCCTATCACCCCATTTTTCCCACTGGCACATCCGAGCCGAGCTATAACGCACGGCCCCTCACAGTAACGGGCGGTTTTCCACTGGCCATTTGCCGTGCTGAGCCACAACCGAAAACCGCGACACGCTGGCCTCGCAAGGCATCTTATACTATTCTAAATTGTCCACCACACGGCTACACGTGTCTCGACGACTCGTTTAAAAAAAATGTTGAATACTATAACAAAAGCCCGATACACGATACAAACTGTAACAGAATAAAGAGAAGGGAGGGGTGGTGATGGTCCAGAAATGCTGTGGACCGAAGCCAGAACTCAGTTTTTCCTGGGTTCTGGGTAGCGGAGAAGGTTGACAAAGGGAAAAGGGTGGTGGGAAGGAGGGGGAATGCCCCCCGTCTCGACGTATGTGACGTCAGGTGGCACGGCTTGGCTTCTGCAGTGGAAAAAAACTAACCTCGCACGTCCCGAGCCGCACCCAAGGGCACATGGTTGGTCTTGACGCAGCCCTGGCGCAGCTCGGTTGTGCAGTGGAAAAGAGGAAGGTGATGTCTCGTTTCCATGACCACTTGAAACCAGGCTCTATCGGCCCGGGAACGGCTCGGGAATGGGACCAGGAGCCAAGTTCGTGTCCCCACCACACTTGCAGGTCGTGACTGGTTCTGATCGTGCAGGGCAAGTGAAGACGTGAGCCCGGGGATGTGAGTCTTCAAGTTCAGTTAATAGTGAGAATGCTTACAGCTTATTCGGAAACATTTCACACAACCTCAGGGCGCTTTACATCAATGACGATGGGGTTTGGGGCTTGCTAAGCGATGGCCGAGCTAAAATCGAAAAACGAATTTAAGGTCCCAACCGAACGGCAATTCCCCGGCAGCCTTCGGCAGGGGAGTTCCACAATCCAGGTGCTGCCAGGGCCGATCGACCCGCCTGGCCTACCGTGGGACACCCAGGGCCGCATTAAGGCACGGGGCTTTAAGGGCTGCAGCCCGGAGCCCTCTGCCAGCTGGAGGGCTTCCAGAGATGAACTGAAAAGTTATTTAATTTGTGAATGCTGAATTGTATTTGTTGTTAGCCTTGTAAAAATACAATGTTATTTTTCTTTAACTTTGTTTTCCTTTGGAAGATATTACTGGGGGCCTCACAGTACCTGTAGCCCTAGGGGCCTACAAAATCTCAATCCAGCCCTGGGGGCACCCACACTCTTTGGGGGACCAGCCCATAGCCAGCACCGACCCGGAGGGAGGGGCTCTTGCCCAGACTGACTGGCGAAACGAGGCGTGTTGTTGATCAGCGTTGGGCGTGGCCACGATAGCATGAGAAGAGTGTGTCGCACACTGGAGAGATCCATCACCTCCGGCTTAACTGCAGGCAAGCCACACCTGGAAAGCATTTGCGTGGCCGATCAAGGGTGGTGTTTATTTACGGCTTTGACCGTTAAACTGCACGTGCAATGTCTGCGCCTGATTTAAGGCTCCAGTTTATGGGGGCCTGTGACTGGGTCCCCTGTGTGCTGCCTGTTTGCAGGTGTCGCGGCGTATTTGGGCTATTTGGGGCTGTTGCAGTTGTAGGCCTTTTAAATGTCTCCTTCGGAACCCGTTCTCTTGCCGTGCGTGCCAATGCTATTTGCCATCACGTAATTGGTCGCGGTTGTTTGCATGCCGTACTGGCATATGTGCGCGTTCAAATTTGGTGGCGCAAAGTGGCAAGAATGTCTAACCCTTAAATGACGACGTTGAGAGCACAAATCTCAGTTTGGAGCTCTGACTCAACCCTTCCTCACTTCGGGGGTCAATAAAATGAACAGCACTTCGTGGGAATCTCGACAGTTGCCGTCTGATCAAACAGACTCAACCCTACCATAGAAATGTGGAATTGTCACCACTCACCCAGAGCTGTGAAGAGGATGAGAGCACCACCTCCCCATACTCATCTGACCAGGAAACTACTTTGTCGATTTTCAGAAGCATTCGATGCATGTTAAAGTACAGACACATAAATAAAGAGGATAATCATTTGCGGTTGCAAAAATGTTCGTTTTGTTTTGGCTGACCGGCCTTCTTGCATAGATTGCCATTGGAAAGTTGAACATTCGGCTACACGTTTGTCCGAAGAATAAAGTGGCCACACCGTCCAAACCACCGGCTGTGAAAAATACGAATCAGAAACGTAGGCAGTGATAAAGGAAATGGAATCAAAGGTGTATTTCATTGGTGTATAGTTTATATTTTTGGTTCTTTCGGTAAAGTCCCATAGAAGGGAAACAATAAAATAATAAAAATATAAAACAATAAAATTATCACGACGTTTCGACTGTAACACAAGCAATCATCATCAGGTGTGAAATCCACAGCAAGACATTTTTCTTGCTTATTTTTTTTATTTTATTGTTTCCCGTCTACGTGACTTTAGCGAAAGAACCAATAATATGAATCTCTGCAGTCACGAAAGCTTTAAATCAAAATTTGGTGTATAGATTGTGTATAATTGCACGAGGAAGCATGGAGAGATGCATCCTGGGAATTATACCGAGAGGCCGACAAAAGGAACACATGGGTGAGAGAAGAAACGGAAATTATAAAGATCGCATTGACAGCGAGTAAACATAAATTGACTCAGGCAGGAGGCATCGAGAGACAGGATGATGGCAGATTGACGAGACGGGCGACGGAATCACAACCAAAGGAGGGAGCGCGTCCGAGAGCAGCAGCCACCGTGGAGATGGGGCAATGAGATCGGTTCGTGTCCAGGAGTGAGATGGATGGTAACAGCACTGGACTACGAATGCTGGCGACGGCGTGGGAAGGCCTTCATCCAGCAGTGGATAGACAATGCCTGATGATGATGATGAAAGCTGCAGTAAAGAGCAAGGCTGACTGGACTCAACCCTTGCTCCCATCGTCATCATCACCAGCAGCAACATTTGACGAAGTAGCAACTGAAGGCCACACTTTTACATTTCCTCGTCACACGAATGCTACCACGGGATTATTTTTTTTTGATACGCCGAAACAAATTAGCAGCGCCACACACACAATTGATCAGTAATGACATCACCCCGGTGCATTATAATCAAGCAGCTGAGGTTATATTCAAACCGACGACCGTGAACCTAGCGGCAAGCGAGCTCATCACCAGGGGCCCCTTCTAATCTATACACTGGGGGGTTTCAAACAAAAAATAACTTTTTTTTTTAAAGAAACCAGGACCTTCCCCCAAAGGTCGTGGCCCCAAAGGAGGCCACGAGGTGAAAGCAGGATGGGGTCACCCATGTCCCAGCAATAACTAGGTCTGGGAATATATATTGAATAAAAATAATTGGATCTTGTGCTATTGAAAAAAAAATTAATGCAATACCGTACTATATTATCACGATATTACATTCCCCGGAATACTGGCAATTGCACAGCGCTGCTCGACTAAATTGCAAACGTTGGCTCTGTTTTATTCACTCACGCCTAATGGCACCACACTGTTAACCATCGCGAATGCATGCATTTGTAATGATAATGGATGAAATGCATACTTTGCATGCGTTGAATAGCGCATATATATGTAAAGCACGTGTGACTTCGCCGTACAATGCTACTGTATTGACAGACCCCAGCGCATATGCTAGACTTTGTCCAGGGTGTGCGCTAAATATGTTGCCTTTTAAAGACATTAGCATTAGCTCTGTCTGTCTGTCGGTCCGCCTGTCACATGGCGGTCGCAATAACCCAATACAAATTCCATTTTAGTGTAAAGTTGTGCTGCAATTAGGGTCTTAACGTCAAAAAAATTGGCGAAATCAATGCAAGGGTTTCACAAAGATTTGGCGATTAATACGTATGAATGGATTTTCCTTTTTTGCTCAAGACGATGATGGCAACGTTTCGTTTGTTGTCCTTCCCCGACACCTCCGTTTGGCGCGGTCGGCTACGTAGGGTGCGAAAGAAGTCCGACGTCCAAGCGCACGTGCAATGCGTGTGACGTCATCTCGTCCTGCGCCGTGCGACGTCACCCAGGTAACGTTACCACCTCTGGTGAGACACCTCCAAGGATAAAAGGCGCGTTGGGCCACATCACACAATCCACGCGTGCGCATGATTCTTCTTGTTCTTCGTCGCCAGCTAACACCGCCGCCCGCCAGGACCTCGTTTGAGTCCAAACGAACCGACGGAGGCGGTCCCATATGACGCGCGCTCCTTTTCAGGCTGAGTGGACCACGCGGTAGCACACGCGGCTAGGTGCGCGAAGTTTTTTTGAACGGATCTGGGTGCCAAGTCGCTCCGAGAGCAAGACGGGAACTCAACCGAACGGGAGGCCCTGTCATGTGAGCGCCACGTATCAGCCGCGAGGATCCGTTCACCCGCGGTCCTGATCTCAGCCGCGGGTTCCGTCCCGTAGCCCGATGGAAATCAACGGGCTCGGTCCCACCTCCCCCCCCACGGTTGCCGATCGCGTTGAGAGGAGCGGCCGTGACCTTGCTCGTGACGGAGAGAAGGGGGGGGGATTGCGCAACGGGGAAGGTGACCGAGCTGAACGCTCCACGGGCCGCCGACGGAGACTCCCCGATTCACGACGCCTGCCCCTAGTCCCACGGGGGGGAGGGGGGGTCTCACCCGAGAGAGCGAATGGCTCACAGGGCTATACCTAATAAATGAACTTGAACTCACTCAATTTGCGGGTTGCAACGTTCTCGGCCACTTTTTTGTTTCGCTTTTCTTTACTTTTGTTTTTATATACGGGGTGCTTCACAACGAGAAATGTTGAACACTTCTGAGGATTTGCAACGACACCACGAGAGGAATGCGCCACATCCGGGCTCTGGAGACCACCTGGAGAAGATTCCAGGCCACGCGTTGCCAACGATGGCGAACAAGTAGAGACTCGTTGACTTTTTGAAGCTATTAACATGACATTTGTTATCACGTGACAGTGTTTTATCCGTTCTTTTCCCATTAAAAACGAGAGTCCCATATGATTACAAGAACACAGGATGAGATGTTACTATCCTTTGTGCAAGCACTTCCAAGAGTTCATGAACAGTGAGCCTGGTGAAATTTGGGGAGCGCATCGTCAGTAGTGTACCTTTGGTTCCTTGGGTGTTTCGGCCTTTCATACTATACACCCTCCCCAAAGGCGGCCAGCGACAGGGTGATCAATCCTACGCTTGCGTCCCATTCCCAATTAGTCATAGGAGTTAGCTTGTTGTTGATATCCAACATCCCATGGGACTATGCACCTGATGACGAAACGTCGTGATTTAATTTATTATATTTTTACCTACGTGACTTTACCGAAAGAACCAAAGAGTATGGATCCCATACAAGTGTCAACATTGTTTTAAAGCACGCTGTGATGTATACTGGTGACAGAGAATACCCCCCTCGTCAAGGCAAGACGCGTAATAGCACAGAGCGATACTAGACAAGCAACGTTTATACATAAATTAAATACAAACGTAACAAACCAGACGTGTACTCGTACACGCGCGGAACATCTTGTATGTCCGCTGCTGGCAGCACCGTGAGTTCACGGTGCTGAAGTCACGGTGGGAGGTGGTCGGTGCGAGGCGGTCAGTGAGTGGTGGTTGGTTGGGGGGGGGCGGGGGCGGCTTCCCCGGGGGGGGGGGGGGGGGGGGGGGGGGGGGCGGTGGGGGGGGTTTTAAACCCCCCCCCCCCCCCCCCCATGTAAGCGTTGTCCAGGCTCGGCACCTGCTTGGCTTCTGAGCTCTGATGGATAAGATGAGGCCCAGCCTGCGAGATTTGGTCACACGCATTAAAGCGTTTAATAAGATAAGGGGCAGTCGAAGTACCATAAGGTCCGATCCAGATGACTAAACAAACTATATAAATCATTTATTACAAATTGGAAAGCCAAAATATGTGTTACATATGTAGATTGGTTAGAAATATATTTTAAACATTATAATGGAGAAATGCGAAGTCCGTTGGATAGCTACTGGGGATAAATTATAAGCGCAAATTTCAGCTTTAAAAAATGTACTTACGAATGTTAAAGATGCTCTGGGTTAGCTCAGGTGCTATCACTAAATTGTGAATGGTGCACTTTCATCAACAACTACGCGTTATACTTGAATTGTTATGATATTAATCTATGGCAGCAGGAATGGAATATGTGTTAGTGCACTCTACGATGAACATGGCAAACTGAGTTCAATTCTCAGCCACGGCTAACGTCAATAATGGTGAGTGATACCTCAACCAGTCCTGGGCCTACCCCTATCACCAAACCCACACTGACCAACGCGGTGAAGTATGGTCAAGCAAATCCCACCGATCGATATGGCGTTGGGAAGACCTTCATCCAGCAGTGCATTGACATTGGGTTGTTCATTGCACGTGCGCATTGTTTTATCTGCTGAGATATGAGCCGGGGGACTTTTATTTTGAAGGAAAGTGATGGATGTCCAGAGCACAACAGACGCAGCCTGGGCGATAGCTCCCTCTGCCGGCAGGGGCAGACAAAGCCTCCTCTAGTCAACCGTGCCAATTACAGCCAATTTCACGGGTCTTAAGTCCTAATTAAATGCTACTCGTTTGGCAATTTAAAATCTACATTTAAGATGAATTTACCTATATGCAGAAAAGACGTCTTGCTGCGCCATCCTCAACAGCCGAAGCGCATGCCTCAAATTGTAATGAAAAATATAGCGCCCTTATGTTACCCAGCTAAGTCATCACTGCGTCTTCAAGACTCACAGGTAAGAGGCCCTGATTTGGGAGATTTTGGCAACATTTTTTTTTTACCTTGCATATGTTCATGTTGGTTACACGTTTTTTTTATTCCTTTCGATGTTATGCTTTCATTAATGCTGAAATCAAACATTATGTTAAAGTGACCATCTTCTTGGTTCTTTCGGTAAAGTCACGGAGAAGGAAAATAATAAAATAATAAAAATAAAACATAATAAAATAATTATCACGACTTTTCGGCTACAACGCAAGCAGCCGTCCTCAGGTGAACGTGACTTTACCGAAAGAACCAAGAAGATGAATCCTTGCAGTCACGAAAGCTTTAAATCGAAATTTAAAGTGACCACGTAAAGAACTTTAACATAGTGACGAATACATTTAGTGTTCATGTACACAACAGTAATGTGCACACAATGTACATTACTGTTGTGGTTATTGGTATTCTCATCCACAAGAGTTTACTATTGTGTAACAACGATGATGTTTGATGACTCGTGTGGAGGAATGGCATTTATTTCACGTAATGATATAAGCTCTGGGAGATGTGGAGTTAATTTCAGAGGTGTTCCTGAAAAATCAGTGAAGTGGAAAGTTGTGTATTGATTACAAAGCACAAGATCTGAATTTGAAAATACATACAATTGTATAGTAATAATATTAAAAGCAATAGTAGTCGCCCTGTATGTATCCAATCACATTCAGATCTCGCGTGCAAATAAAGTTAACGTATTGAAATGGGATTTCGCCTGGTTAAATAATCCAGCTATGTTTATATATTGTACATTTGTATTCTTCTGCAAACCTATACCGTATTGGAAAAATATGATAATTCAAAACGGCTCCAGTCAAAGCCATGAAAAACATCGCATGCTTAAAACTGAAAGAAGAAAAATCAGCCAGACCAGGGAGAAATTGTCATAATTGCCAAGTCAACACGCTTTGATTTAAACAGTGGCGTTCAGGAATTAAATTTCCCGAGCAATAACGCTGCTCATGTGAATGTGTGCGCTCGGTCTAAAGCCCAAATCAAATCTCGAGCCGTGCTCACGCTGGACAGCCGTCTCAGGATGCCTTTCAAAATAAAGGCCCTCTCCGCTGTCAGAATTTCCAGCCACCTGAGCCCGTTGGCAGTACACCGTTAAATCTGCAGTGCCATCAAGTGGCTACATTCATATAGATGGGACCTTCAGCCGTCTTAAGTTTCCCTAAAAAATAAGGGCCTCGATTATGTTTAATTTTTTTTTAAAGGCCCTCTCAGCTATAATGATTTCCAACCACCTAAGCCAGTTGGCAGTACAATATTAAAGATGTCGTTTAATCAAGTAACTACATTCATAAATGTATACCTTTAGCCATCGTATGGTTAATAAAAAAAAATTAAGACAATTTTTTAAGATTCCTTTCAAAATAAAGGCCCTTTCCGGTGTCGGAATTTCTAGCCACTTCAGCCGGTTGGCAGTACACTATTAAATCTGCAGTGTCATCAAGTAGAGGTATATCTTTAGCTGACCATTAAATATCACCACGTATCTATATGAAGAAGCATGTTACGTGTAAGGAGAAAATATACGTTAGGGAATGTATAATTAAGAAATGGAACAGGGGTCACCGATGCCCGTTGTTAAAGCAAAATAAATCAAGTGGAACTGGGCTGGACGCGTCACGGGAACAGCTGATGAGAAATGAGAGGCAACATTTGACGACGAAGTGGAGGAGACCCCGAGAAGGGCAGAGAAACAGAGGTAGGAGAACGCGAGAGATGGGTAGCGGCGAGACAAAACAGGTTTTGGATGTCTTCTTGGTTCTTTCGGTAAAGTCACGTAGAAGGGAAATATTAAAATAATAAAAATAAACCATAATAAAATAATTCTCACGACGTTTCGGCCACAACGCAAGCAGCCGTCCTCAGGTGAAGAACAGGTCTGTCGGAAAGACAGCGTCTGAATGAACACCACCAGGCTTGGCAGCGTGTATTTTGGATGGCCACGACTGGATGAGAGGAACTGGGGGAGTCCTTTGTCCGGCAGTTGCAAGTTACAGGTTCGACAACAACAAAGCCATGCGAGGGCCAACTGAGATGAAGACTGCTTCTTTTTTTTGTTCGCGTGCTGGCTGAACGGCACTCATCTGAGATTGTTCCCCATCGCATCGGCGAGGTGGGTTCGGCTTCGGAGTCACAAAAGAGAGAATGTTACAATGCGGCGCGCGCACAAAGGGCGCGTGGCTTTTCCCCGTCGCCAACAAAACGACGCAACACCTTGCGATTTCAAATTTAATTAACAAGTGCATCGAACGGAGTGTCCGGCATCATGCACAGCACATTGATGAAACCAAGAAAGGGGGCTATTCACGAACCAAATTCAGCCGAACATGAGAGATCTCTTGTCCTCGTCGTATAATGTGCACGGTAATACATTCGGTGACTTCACGCTCCGATGAACAAACATTTGCCAAAGCCCATCTATGTCTATTGATGTTTTTGTACATTCGGTTGAAATTCCATATTCCTATGGTGAGGACCAAAATTCCCAAGACTGATAAATGTGTGTCAATGTGTGCGTGTGTAGTGTAGCGGTTAGCGCTATGCTGCGCTGCTAACCAGGCGACCCGGGTTCGATTCCCGCTTATGGCCAACACCAGTGACGATTATCTGAACCAGTCCTAGGCGTCCCCTAGGTCGACTCAGCCTCAAATGAGTACCTGGTGAAATGTGTAAACATCGCCACTGGGGAGACAAAGGCGGCCGGGTGTGGTGTTGGCCACCCGCCCCCTCGTGTGCTGGGCCGGCCTTCATAGGTGCTCGCTAACAGCACTTGCCCCTACAGCCTGCTAAAGCTATACGGGGGATCTTTTTCTTTGTATATATATATACGCAATCTGGCGCAGTGGAGAGCACAGGTGGTGCATCTGGCAGTCATCTCAGTCAGCCCATAGAACCTGGGTCTCTCCCGTGACCTCCTGCCAAAGACCCTTCGACACTTCACATGATGGCCTCAAATTGTACCTCGCCTGGCAAAAGCGCCGTGGGGTGGAACAGCGGACCCGGTTACCTGAGTTTGATTCCCGACCACGGCTAACATCGCTGGCGAGTGACGTCCAAACCGGTTGGGGGTTCCCCCAATTTATCAACCCGCTCTGACCAACGTGGTTAAGTAATGGACAAACAGTCCCCATGATAGACACGGGCATGGGAAAGCCTTGCATCTAGCAGTGAATTGGCAAAATTCAATCAATAAATAACTTTTAATGCTTTTGTATGTGTGGCTACTTCTTTAATGCACGTGCGTATATCGGAGATACGGCAGTTGTCCACAAGGCGTTTATGTGTCCGTGTGAGTTCCAACCAACGCCATCAGCCACATTAAAGAGGCAATCAACTTTATTTAAAAGCGGCGCACGGGGCGTGACCGTGCGGCGGTAACTGCTTAATGAATCATTACGGGCAAAAAAAAGAGGAAATATTTACTGCTTACGTTAAATTATGTTTATTATGAGGGAGGGAGGGAGGGAGGGGTGGTAGCTGCTATAAAATGTCACGACTGTAATGACCCTCTCCGTGCGTTCAAATGCATCCGTCCCATTGAGTCCAGCTCAGTACCAGGCGAAATGCACGTGTCACTCTTCCAATTATGGTATTCAAATGCCACACACTGCAATATAACACTACCAGGTCGAGCGGTGGCGCAGCGGTTAGCACCCTGCGCTCTGAAACCTTGGTCACCCGAGTTCGATTCTCGGCCACAGATCTGAAACTGGTTGTGAGCTCGCTCCCTCACTAATCCGTATTGACCAGCGTGGTGAAGTATGGTCAAGCGATTCCCATGACTGACACGGCGTGGGGAAACTTCCATCCAGCAGTGGACTGATGATGACCTATGACCACGGTGAATAATAATTCCTTATCGACACACCACTGTGTTTTATCGCCAATTAAAATGCGTGGCAGCCAAGTAATGGAACGTGTCAAGAAAAATCTCTTTCCTAGGAGATGGAGCGATGAAAATAGTTGGTCTGCAAGCGCTCAGTGGATGATAATGATTACATCGCAAGGTTCCTTGGGGATAGCCTTCATCAATGATGATGATAATAACGCATAACACTGTTCAACAAAAAAAAATCATTTTTTCTGGCCTGGACTTTTGCAGCTGTTTTAGACTAATTTCATGGTGTTGATTCCAAATCTGATCTCAGATTTGCTCTATCACATCTCATTTTTATGCTATCGGCATACCCCATTGTCATTTATTTTACCCGAAATTAACTCTGTCACTTATGATTGCAAGTTGTTGCGAGTCAGTGACTGCTTTAGTGTTAAAATATGGTCCTGTATTCTTAGGATGGTGTGTTTATAATATAATTTTATGTAGATATCCACATATATTTCATATTTTTCTTCTGCAGTTTTTATTGAAAATGCAATATTTGATATCTCAAAAACCTGATGTGATAGACAAAAACTGATGCCAGATTTGGAATCAGCACTCCAAAATTACCTTAAAACCGTTGGAATATCTTATGCCAGAAAAAGTGTGTTGACCAGTGTAATTGTAAGGCAATTCCCGTAGACACTTTCTGAACACCAGCCCAAGCTGGCTGGACACCAACAACAACAACAATAAAAATCCGAAGAAGCTCTCAATCGGATGACACAGACATCACAACCTTCCACGAATTTCTATTCGCTACGTTCCTGGTAAGCGACTTAGAGAATATAGCGCTTTATTTTGTGTGTGTGTGTGCGCGCAATCATTCGGGCACTCCCCTTCAACTCCAAACACAACGGGCCTTCCCCTAGGTCGACTCAGCCCAAAATGAGATCGCGAAAAGACAGCATTGTTTTGACGAAGCGTGTGTGCTTGTAGATGCGCATTCCACATCGGTGCTTGCTAACGGCACATTTTCCCAACAGTCTATCTACACGTGTGTGTTTGTGCGTGCCTATTTGCTGCAGTGTGCACGTTATGTATGTAGCACACACATGACTATACGTACATCGTATACATACTTACATTGTGTACATACATTGTCGTGGAAAGCCGACGAGCGTAGACGTGGAACCCGCCCACTCACTCGCCCCTGAATTAGCAGTTACAATGAGTCTCAGGGTAGAGCCTGCCTATGCAACCTGCATAGCTTATGATGTATACTGTTACGCACGTCTACAAATAATTATAATTAAAGCTATTTTGAATGCACTCATAGGTTAAGGCCTCCCCACGTCGGTCATAGGGGGGTCATTGTTTTTTTTCACCATACTTCACCACGATGGTCAATACGGAATTTGAGAGGGTATCGGACCGATTCTATCACTCACCACAGCCGCGAATCAAACTCTGGTTGCCAGCTTTGTAGCGCAGTGCGCTCACCACTATACCACCGCTCAACGCTACATATATCTCACGCTACATGGTGATGTTTCTCTGGGTGCGTATATTCGTTTGACTCTTTTACAACTGAACATTGCCTGCATATGGATTTCCTGTGCGCGTGTGTGCGTGTGGTATAACGCTTGGACACTGTGAACAGCGTGAGCTTATAATCCACGGAAGCACCGAATACACTCAACTACCACGTGCATACACAGTACAACACATACATACGATAGTTGTGTGTTAATGTCAGTGGTAGAATGTATTTATCCCGGAAAGCCTCACCCGAGTCTCAGTATTCATTTGCAGGAGGAGTGTGCGCTGGGCTGTTTTATTTGTTTCGTAATTCAATCAATGCGCATTTGGCCTCGTGGGAGGAGAAAACGCGCTTTAAACGAGGTGGTACCGCTCAAAACTCCGCACAGATGGATTCAAGACTCCGTGGCTATGCTGACCTCTCCTTAATGACCACCTTTTTGCGGTAGAATATTATTATACGTACATTCTGCCGGATGTGCTGGTCTGGGCGCACACACAATCTGTGTACGTACACCACACGCTTGCCTCGACCGTACGGATGATAGATCCACGCGCACTCAAGATACGTACACCGCATTAAGGACGTAACGAACTTACGCACCTACATAAACGTGATTTAATGCACCGTTCCATCACTTCCAATTTGTGCGCTCCGGTTGTAGTTCACTTTAATTGAACTGTACATAACAGGGCTCAGTGGCACAGCCCCATTTGCCTATTGACGGCCGCAGTTAAAAAAATAAAAGGCAAGCAGCTGAAAAGAAGCAGACGGGAACAAATGTTGCAATCAAAGCCCAGCCGTGTGCAGTCGCCACGTTAGCTCGGCTCCGACATACAGGGCCGCCGATGTGAGCGCGTCGCTCCGAATTACAGCACGCACGTGCAGATGCAATTCTCCTTTCAACATATCTCCCCCCCCCCCCCCGCAATCTTCCCGGGGCAGGGTCGAGGAGAGGTATTTATTTTATTAAGAACAAAGACGCTCGTTTGATCCACACACACACACGAGCATCGTGTTCCTGCGGGGACGATTAAGTCAGTTCGTGTGCAGGTGCTGTGTGAATTATTGCATCGGGAGGATCGTGAGAGGTGGTGGGGGAGATAAGGCATTCATCCAGCAGTGGATTGACGATCGCCTGCTGACGATCATGACCCCAGCTAACATTTCCCAACCGCTGTTCTCGCCCCGCCTTTGATGTGCTTGGTCTCAGTCCCTTAGCGATAGAGGTCGGTAGGTAACTGGGTAGGTAACTGGGTAGGGAACCCGGGTACAGGGTACGGTGTTTCTCATCCCTCGACCAGGCGAGAGCCCACTGAACTGTTTTCAACAGCTGAGATTTTGTTTATGGCCCCGAGTTGGAATGACATTGCTCGAAATGCACGAGGGCTAGCAGCTTGCGGGCTTGGTTTGTGCCAGTTCACGACATTAACACTTTCGTATCACTCGGCACAACGCCGCGTGTAATTGCGTGAAAGCGCATTTGCGCATAAACGCTCCGCGTGTTTGACAAAAAAAATACGTTGGATGCAATCAAACACACACACACACGCACATCGGCGAAGGTGGGCTCTGAGAGAGAGTGTGTGTGTGTTGAGCGAGTGAGTGGGTGTTCGGGGCACACTTACCTATTCTCAGAACGTGCGGCATAGCCACGGACAACCCGCTGCAGAACAGCCACACCAACACTCGCAGCCCGGAATTGAACCGTATCCGACGGGCTGGGAAGGGACGTCGGCTCATCCTGAGCGGTTCCTTGTAGCCACTGCTGCTGCTGCTGATGATGTTGATGATTATTATTATTACTACTACAAGGGGATGGGGACGGTTCAAGATATCACAGTTGTGGGACTTTGCGGCTGTAGAGATTGCACGGCTGGTGCAAGTGCTGCTGGTGGTGGTCGTGGTGATGGGGTAAGGCTAACCGCTGCGAGTCATTCACGCCCAAACAACACCGCTGCGCTCACGGTCGTGTCCAAGCGCAGCCATGTAGTAGTAGTAGTCGTGGTGGTGGTGGTTGTATGGCGTTCAGGACGAAGGAGGAGGAGGATGATGATGATGATGAGGAGGAGGAGGGAGCGTGCTTGGGAAGCCTTCCAAGTCGTTAGCAGCTCGCAGCCAGCGGTCCGGCAAGGGCGGAAGAATTGGATGAGGAGGAGACTCGGTGACGAGGAAGAGGAGGAGAGGATGAGGATGAGGGAGAGGCGACGTGTGGGTATCTCTGCGAAGCCGCAGACGTGAAGAGCAGCCGCTGAATGGTGGCGCTTTTGTCGTTCGTGCGCTCCCCTCGCGGCGTCGCCTGCGCTCCTGCGTGCATGGTGGAGTGAGGAGTGGCGCGGATTCGTTCCGCTCGCTCTCTCGCTCGGCTCTCTCGCTCCCTCGCTCTCTCTCTCGCATTCCCTCCTCTCCTAACCACCCCTTCACTCACGCCCACCCCCCACCACCACCACGCTCTCTCCCCGTCAACCACCACCGCCACCGCACACACGCGCGCGCTGATGCAGCCCAGCAGAAAGCTGCAAAGCGCTGGTCTTTAGGCGAGTCCTTGAAGATTTATGCGTTTCTTGCTTGGCACACACACGAAGACAAAGACCACCCCCCCCCCCCCCCGTTAGCCTTATAGACCTCGAGGGCTAAGTGCTGTTAGCGAGCTACGAAAGACGCTACAGGCACACGAGGGGATGGTGTGTGTGTGTGTGTGTGCGGCTAGCACCTCGCCCGACCGTCTTTGTCTCCCCGGCGCCGATGCCGTGAACACAGGCTCACACACGCGCGCGCGCTACACCAGGTGGTCGTGTGAGCTCGATACAACTTGCCACTCGTGTTGGTCACAGCGAGATGGGAACTTCGATTGACGGGTTTGTAGCGCAGTGGTCTCACCGCCACACCGCCGCTTTCACCCAAAGGCAAAGATCCCCCGTATAGCCTTGAGCAGGCTGTTGGGACAAGTGCTGGCGAATACCTATTCATGATACACGACGGGGGTAGGTGGGCAGCACCACGCCCGGCCGCCTTTGTCTCCCCATTGCTGGTGTATACACACCGTACTCGGTACTCATTTGAGGCTGAGTTGACCTGGAGGTGGCCCAGAAACCGGTGCAGATTTTCGTCACCGGTGTTGCTTTTTAGCGCCCCTTTCCACGTCACACACACACGCGCGCGCACGCGTGTGTGCATTGTAACATTATAGTGCGTGTATATATTGCATGTAGCATTATGGTGCAAGTCGTTGTGTGTATGTTACATTATAGCAGCGAACAACACAACTGGAAACTCAAGTGATGACTGCGCTTGGGCGGAAAAAAAAACTTAGCGGAGTCTGACGATTAATCAATGCGTAAAAATAGCCCCATTTTGACAATGGCCACGAAAAGCTGACAATAGTAGCCCGAGCCGCGAACAAATGCACGACTGGACTTGACTATTTATGTAACCGGCAAATTAAGGGAAGGGGTGGGTGCATGCCACTCGTATAAAATATATCAGCAAAGTGATTGATGCTCCTTATTCAGACGGTTAAGAAAGGCGTCGAACCGCGTTACCTCTTCGGAAAGACAAGCCCCTGGTAATTTATACCTAAGCCATGAATCATCCATTGTTATTGTGTATTTTTTCGCCTCTCTCTCTCTATCTTTCTCCTGCCTCGTTTGAACGACACCGGGACAGTTGAAGAATACACTCTCTTTTTGAATGACATGACGGGGAAACTATTGAATGACATCACGGGGCAACTCATGAATGACATCACGGGGCAACTC
>CM025673.2:7775148-7810827 GCA_014621495.2 Entosphenus tridentatus
GCGATTATCGTGAATATTTATAGAATCCGATACATCGCCGCATCGTGGCAACCGTACACTGAACGCGACATTATCGTGCAAAGTGACCGCCGGATGATGAAATGCCACGCGACATCATTTCCCGGTGACAAAAGAGAGAGGGGAGGGGGGTGGGTGGGGGAAACACGCTAAGAACGAGGAACGAGAAACATTATTCACGTATGGCCACGGACAAGAGGCTCCTGCAGCCAATGTGGCTCACTCGAAAATTAAATAACGTACCCTCTCACTATCCGCAATTGATTTCTCAGCCCGAGTCACCTCGTTTATTTGGCCTCCACGTTTAACGCACTCGCCTGCCTCTGCCAACTTTCTCCTCAATCGCCAATTCGTTATTAACTGCTGGAAGCCACGACGCTTACAAGAAATGGCTCCCGATTTGCATTTGAAGATCAATTCTTGTAAAAGGAACAAAAAACGCCACTGATTTGGTGCCCTAATTATTCGGCCGTTTGCGTTGTCATCAATGATTTATGAATCTTGACAATCAACCCACCCACTCCCCCACCACCCCAAAAAAATGGAAATGGCAAAGTTAGTCAAACAAAAATGTGATGCATTTTCATTTTTTTTTAAGTAGTTTAACTGTTTTAAAGCTTTCGTGACTGCAGGGATTCATATTATTGGTTATTTCGGTAAAGTCACATAAACTTTACCGAAATAACCAAGAATATAGTTTTACTGTGTTATGCACCCAGATAACACACGCTGAGATTCATAATTTCCTACAGTAGACTTAAAATCTCGACTAAAAACGTATCCGTTTAAAATGGCTTTTTCTCTTTAGTTATTTTCAAACCGTCTTTCTCACTTCTTCTTTCCTTGCTTGATGTTAAACTATTTCCACCTTGCCATACATACGCATTGTTTAAGGGCGTTTTATAAATTAAAATGATTATAATAATTATTATTTTTTACTTCCGCTTGGAATGTTTGGTCAGTTTATTTTGAAAGTGGCGGATAAAACTGAACAGGCTAAAACAAAAATACCGTGAAAATATATCACGTGAAAACCCACTTCAAAGGCTGTGCTCATAGCCAATTCTAAACCTACTTGCTGCACAGCCTCCTGAAGAATCCTCGTTGTCCTGCGGGTGGATGCCTCATTGGTTCAGGGCATGGGACAATTAGTTTATGAATCAAGTAGAAAGTATATTAATCAATGGGTTTTTGTAGTGCAATTACTCGAGCCCTTTTAAGAATGGCGGCTGCCAACCACATCCGAGGATGTCATAATGTGTCATCAATAATTATAACTAATTGACACTTATTAGCTGCCTTTCACGATCCCTAAAGGCTTCGCGCATGAAAAGAACAAAGCTAATAAAGAGATAATGGGTTGCTAAAAAATAAGAGGTTGAAAGGAACACAGCAAATGTAAAAAGAAAAACATCTGTTTAATCACTGTGTATTTTAGTAAAAAAATTAAATTGTCAACACTGTCGTGAGAGCCCACTCTAAAACGGCGGTTAGTTCCACAACTGCACCCAAGATTTTACGAATGGCAGTGATAATGAACGCACAGATGATGCAGATGCAGTCAGGTCTCAGCTGACTCTATGTACAGGGACTCTTTTACTTACGAACATTTGACTTACGAACTTTCAGAGATACAAACAAACCTGTCTGTATGTCCAGTTGCCTGTTCAGATCGGGAGTCGTAAGTTCACCGCCCCGCGCATTAGATGGCGGTGGTTGCATCTACATCTGCAGAACGTGAAGAACCAGTGGCATCCACATCTACAGGAGATTATACAACCTTTGAAACCATTCCCCGTGTTTAGTGTACATGCCGTACAACATGTTAGAAATCGACAGGAGTAAAGTTGGACTTACGAACAAATCGACTTACGGACAGACCTATAGAATTCATAGTCTTTGGATCTTTAGGTAAAGTCACGTAGATAGGTTCAAAGAAAATAGCAAAAAACTACGACGTTTCGATCGCAACACTAGCGTTGTGTTGCAATTGAAACGTGGTCGTTTTTTGATATTTTCTTTGAACCTATCTATTGTACATGACTTTCCCGAAAGACTCAAATAATATAAATTACTGCAGTCACGAAAGCTCTAAGTAAATATTCAGACCTCTAGAACCTAACTCGTCCGTAAGTAGAGGACCCCCTGTATGCATGTTCAACCTATCTCGCACCGTGCATAGCCAACCGCGTTCATTGCAGGTGCGCGGGCGGAGGGGTTAGGACAACAAACTGACCACAAGAAGCAGTCATCTGCCGAGCAGCGCTTAGCACAACCCCAGAAGTGGAAGCAAAGCCGCGAGTGGGGCCCAAGTGCACGCTGAATAAGATGGGTCTGAGTACCGATCGTCAAGAAACCCCAAAATGATACCCGGGGCTTGAAGAGGGCTTGAAGCTACTTAAGGCGATGTACTGTGTATGGCTGTTAAGGTGTGGCTATTCAAGTAAAACCGAAGATCTTATGGTCACGAACTCGTCTCTCGCTGTCAAGAAATCGCCTCTTGAATGTCGTATTGCTCTCGTTGTTTCCAGCCCGCGTGCAGTTCAAACGAAGTTTTTTGTTACAATTTACAGAATGTGTTAACATTAAGCTTATTCTAACATACATCAAGGCAATGGATAACTCTGGCTTTGGTTTCCTTCGTTAAGAAGACTCATAGGTTATATAGTAATTTTGCGCAAGCCCAAGCACCTACAAGGTATTGGCATTTACAAAACAAATGTTAAATACAGCCTTGGTCAATCCACTGCTGGATGAACACCACACCAAGTCTACGTGACCGCATCTCTCTCTACAATCCAATTTTCGGAAACCATCCACTAACATCGCTGCGAATAACTTTTGCCGAAAGTGCGTCGTCACCTGGTCATCTGACTCACCCTTCTTTTGTTATATATATAAAGTATTTTGGTTATTCACGTGGCCGTGCAGCGCAAACTATGGACCACGCAGTCAACCACTGGATTCCACACTCCAACATTCATTGGAGGAGGAAGAAGACGAAGAACAATGCCACACAAAGTAACTCTCCCACCTGAAGTTTCTCGTGGAGAGCAGACCTTGACAACGGCGTGTTTGCTGAGCTTCTTACACTCAACGTGACGGAGCCAGCCGTGCTAAGCGGAGGTGCGGGACGGATGGGGTAAGGACAACAAACTGAACGCAGTTCTAAAGAAACGAGTTTTCGATCGAGATTTAGCTGCTGGACATTTTGTCAGCGTGACTGTTCCATTTTTCGTCATTTCCAACTTCGTCGCACGCGTAGCAATACGCGCGCTGCCTTTGCAACGTGGGAATTCGATCCGCAGAAAATACGGCGCGTGGGCAACATCACCGAAGCCGTGAAAGTGAAAATGATGGCAGAGATGCAGCCCCACTTTACGTTTCCTCATTTGAAAGCCAGCCCTGAACAAAGAAACAGCCTGTCAAAAAAAAAAGGTCACTTTTTTTTCGTGAATTGACAATTTCTTATTCCATTACAACTAACCGTGCGAACAAGGACTTCTTGTCAAAATGCACCATTCAGACGCTGGGACACCGCGTGTGTGTGTGTGCTGCTTTGCTTAATACGTTGCTGTGTAGTAATCCTCGTGTGCTCACTTTAGCATGTGTTCATGGCTTTCCAACTTCTGTACTTCAAAGTCATTTCTGAGGCCCACCCTAATAATAACAGAAGTGCTTTCAATACATCTATTTGCATATGCTTTCATGTAACTCCCAAATAGTAACTTATAGCCGGTTGTTAATCCACTGCAGGATGAAGACATTGCCCAATACCATCTGGGTCATACTTCACTACTCTGGTCATGCAGCTTGGTGAAGAAAGGAGACTCCATGTCTGGCACAGGCATTACTCGCCAAAGATGTTAACTGTAGCCGCAAAATGGTTATTTTGGGGGGGACCTAACAATGCATTTCGCTAACCACTGCACCATCTAACCCCAACAACCTATACTATGCATGATATTGGTCGCGAAAGCCTCCGAAAATGTAAACAGTTTTTCTTTGAGACATTTTTGTAACACCTCTTTGAATGTTGGTAGCAAGCATCAAAATGTGTTCTCAACACACAGACACATACACCCACATCCAAAGACAAAGACCACCCCTACCCCCATATAACCTCGAACAGACTGTTGGGACAAGTCTTGTTCATGAGCAGCGATGAAGGCTAGAAGGTTAGGGGGGGGAGATGTGGCTCGCAACCACGCCGACCCATCTTTAAATCCCCTAATACTGATGTTTACACTCACCACTGCACCAGCTACTCGTTCAAGGCTGAGTCGACCTAGTGGAGGCCCGAGACTGGTTCAGAGTGGAGAACCAGATTCGTAGCACAGTGCGCTCGCTGGCCGCTGCAACACTGCCCGAAGCATTACACACGCACAGGCACAGGACCACTGCAATTCTGTGTGGTGAGCACATGGACCTTTTGTTAACACGCTTGAATAAAAAAAAAGTAGGCACGTGTCTGCAGGAGGAGGCCGTATTTTTTTTTAAAAATCTATGATCCCCGTGTTCATCTCCAAAGAGACTCTGAGGCCATTTTAAGAGGCCAATTGTCATGGGTACGGTCAACAGTTCTTATTAAGCACAGGTTCGTCTCACTGAACTTCAGTCAACTAAGCACGAGACTGGATTTTAAATGCGTGTGCCTTGATTTGTGTGCAGCGCTCTCACGAACACACACGCGCACAAACGATGGGGAGCGGTAGTGTAGCGGTTAGCGCGCCAGGCTACCACCAGAGTTCGATTCCTGCTCACGGGCCAACACCATTGACGATTATCTGAACCGGTCCTGGGCCTCTCCTAGGTCGACTCGGCCTCAAATGAGTACCTGGTGCGGTGTTTAAACATCGCCACGACGGAGCGTTGTGTTGGCCACCCATCCCCTCGTGTGCTGTGCCGGACTTCATATGTGCTCGCTAACAGCACTTTCGTCAACAATCTGTTACAGGCTATATGGGGGATCTTTGTCTTTGTGAGAGCAGTGTAGTGATTAGCGCGCAGCGCTCTGGGCTGAGCCAACCCACGTTTGAATACGGGTCATGGCCAACAGTGATTTATATCCGAACCTCTCCTACGTCATCTCAGCCCTAAATGAGTACACGGCGCAGTGAGTAATAAACAGCACTGCGGAGACAAAGGCGGCTGGGCGTGGTGCTGGGCACACCACCCCCTCATGTGCTTTTCCGACCTTCAAAAGTGCTCGCAAACAACCCGAGCCCAGTCTGCGTAGGCTACACAGGGGCTCTTTGTCCTCGTGTGTGTGTGTACGCATGTTCATGTCGTCCGTTTCGAGTGTTGTGTACTCTGCAGAATAAGATGCTAATTTAAAATTTTTAAAAATTGGTTTTGAGTTATTATTTTTTTCAACATAAATGTTATCCAGGTGGGCTGGTATCTATTTTTTTTTCTTTCTGGTTCTCACCACAAACAAGCCTCTGA
Source organism: Entosphenus tridentatus (assembly GCA_014621495.2). Lineage (NCBI taxonomy): Eukaryota > Metazoa > Chordata > Hyperoartia > Petromyzontiformes > Petromyzontidae > Entosphenus > Entosphenus tridentatus. The sequence goes on from CM025673.2 coordinate 7,780,615, forward strand.
TAACTGACTTCAGAGGCCATTTTAGCCTTGTGTCCTTCAAATGCCTACGATACACGGGGGCCTCCTTAGCAGGCGTTTGATCGGAAATAATAGCATCCCATTCCAAACGTGGCAGATTTTTTTTTTAAAGTACCCGTAAATTACTCAATTGCCATTCCACTTAGCAACGTTACTACGCCTATGACACGTGGCACGCTCGTGATATGCCTGCGCTACAAATAACGATGTCGCCAATATCTATTCTTTGGTTCTTTCGGTAAAGTCACGTAGAAAGAGAAAATATTAAAATGTGCTGTTGCTCTGTTATTTCCTACATTCACGAAAGCTCCAAATCTATCAATGACCTGCTAATTTCTCTACCCCCCCCCTCTCTACCCCCCTCTCTCTCTATTTAAGGCCTCGACACAGAGACGTTGTTTCTCTGTGTGCCTATGTGTGTGTCTCTCTCTGTATGTGCCTATGTGTGTGTCTCTCTCTGTATGTGTCTCTGTATTATCTCTCTCTGCTTATGTGTCTGTCTGTGTGTCTTTATGTTGTCTATCTCTGCTTGTGTGTCTATCTGTATGTATATGTTGTGTGTCTCTCTGTGTGTTTCTGTGTTATCTCTCTCTGCTTGTGTGTCTGTCTGTGTGTCTCCGTGTCTGTGTTTTGTCTCTCTCTCAAATTTTTCAATCTTTGGAAGAATATAAACAACCAGGTAGGGTGTTGACTGTTATGTTAGCCGACTCTCTGTGTTGTATTGCATTATATTTCTAAGTTTACTAGGTTTGTTTTCTCTTTCATTGGTACCTGATGATGATTGCTTGTGTTGCAATCGAAACGTCGTATGCTATTTTTTTAATTATTTCCACGTGACTTACCGAAAAAAACAAAGAATCAAATGTACTGCTTATTAATTATTATTGACACATGTCCTCGAAGAGCCTCTGGCACATTGCTTACATTGTTTATTATTGTTGTTGTTGTAGTGGTGTGGTAATTAGATAGAGGCTATAGAACTTGGAAAGGTAAAGGCGCAGCTCTGCAAGGGTTCAAGTTTCAAAGTCGATTTGTTCATTCCAGGTGAAAAACTCTAGTGACCTGGGTCACCAAAATGACAATCAAAACAACATAAACAAAGTTCATGTAATCTAGATCTTAAATGTGCAATGAAAAATGTCGATACTCCGACTGATGCTCCTGCTGTTGTGGAGTGACTCATGCAGCCAGCTATGGCTGCAGGGTTTGGTGGTACATGTTGTTTATGTCGTTTATTGTGAAAATTCTGTCACAGTTCCTATGGTCACTGCTACATTGCTTTTATGGCTTTATTTTGGTGATTTCGAAAAGTTTTTTTGGTTTGGCGCCTGAGATGGCTTGGACACGTGCACCGCATGCAGGATGGCAGAACACCCAAGGATGTCTTGTACGGCGAGCCGGCATCAGGCACACGGACCACTGGTCGCCCAGTTCCTGCGCTTCAAAGATGTCTGTAAACGGGACGTGAGGAGCTGCGACATCAACCCAAGTGACTGGGAGAAAACTTCCGAGCGAGCGACTCAGGTGGCAGCAGGCTGTGAAAACAGGCCTCAGGAGAGGCGAGGAGAAAAGACCATGAGGGAGCGACGTAAAGAACAGGCAACACACACCTCTGGAGCTGCCACCGTATTCGCTTGCAAGTGCTGTGGCAAGGATTGCCACTCAAGGATTGGTCTACTAAGTCATTCTAGGCGCTGCAAAACCTACAGCTGACCTCGTAAGGCGCAAAAGAATTGTCTCTCGAGACACAAAGGCCTATGATGATGATGATGAGAGAGGTCACCAGACCCGTACGTCGGATCGGCGAACGCGTTTGCCGGCTTGTGGATACACACGTGAACTTTCCCTTGAGGGCCATTGACTCACACCAGCCCATTACCTTCGATGGTGTCGCTCGCGACAATGCACTGTGTCACCATCTCGGCAAACCGCGGGGTTTGGTGGCGGAGGATGTTTTATTTCTTCTGGTTGTTCCTAGGGGGAACGTCTCGATGCGCTTCGTCTTCTCGGGATGAAGACAAAAGGAATGCCTTTTGCAAAGGACGACAGAGAAAGGCAGTCAGCTGTTGGAGACGTCACGGAGACGCGTGCGCCTAAATTGACGCCGCCGACGTTTCATTTCACGGGCCGCTTCGATCTCGGTGCGAACTCAAACTGTTTACAATATATCGCATTCATGGAAGAAAAAAAAAAAGGTGTTTAAGGTAACAAAAAAATTAAAGTGGTCTCCTGCTCAAATGAGCATTGATCTAGTGTGTGCTCATATCCCGTTTACTGCCCCGCGAGCCAGTGGTGGAAATTGCAAGTACACATGATGGGGGAGAGTATATCCACGGGACAAGCACTGTTTACTTCCCCGCAACATTCGTTGATGGGCCGAGTGAACGCCCAAAGCGGATTGGAATTTTCAATATTCCGATGACCAGCCCGCTTGCTCGATTGCCGAGCCACCTGGCCTGATGCTAAATTCACTCTCACAAGACAAAGATCCCCGTAACAGACTGTTGGGGCAAGTGCTGTTAGCGAGCACCTATGAAGGCCGGCACGACACTAGAGGGGTGGGTGGCCAGCACCACGCCCGGCCACCTTCGTCGCTCGAGTGGCGATGGTTACACACCGCACCAGGGATTAATTTGAGGGCGACTCGACCATGGTGAGGTCCTGATACCGATTTCGATCATTCGCCAGTGCGATGCGCTAACCGCTCCGCCGCCGCTCCCCACACAACAAACTCGCACACACGCGCGCGCACACAGATATATAAATGCCCTCGCGCAAACACTCACGCAGGCCAAGCGGACGTATCGTAAATTATCGCCGTTTGGCTTGGCCGTGGCGCGGTATACCATTCTGATGTCACGTTAACAGCTCTCAGGCCCTCCTGGAAGCCTCTCTCTGATGCATCGCCACCCCCCGCCGCCGTGCTCGCCGGGGCCGTTGTACAGCCCGTGGCCTCCACACCGCCATCTCACCTCAGATTTACCTCCCATCACGCACGGCGGCCGCTTCGTTTTGAAAAATAAAAAAAACCTCAACCCGCAACAACAAAAAACACACGCGCACACACACACAAACACACACAAGCACACACAAGCACACACACACGCGCACACACACACGCGCACACACACGCACACACACGCACACACACAAACACACAAGCGCACAGGCGCACACAAACACACACACGCGCACACGCGCACACACGCGCACATACAAACACACGCGCACACAAACACGCACGCACAAACGTCACCTGATGTCTCGCCCCCCCTCCCCCCGGCGTTGATTTCAGCACCGCGGACAGCCCTCCATCACCGCGAGATGGGCACCAGATTCTCCGTGAACTCGACAGCGGATTCCCCCCACCCCCAACACCTCCACTAACCGCATACGCGAAGGAGTTCTAAAAAAAGGTAAAAAGTTCAGCCCCGCAAATGCTTCCTTACACCTGTTAACTACCTCGCCTGGTGTGCAGGAGGTCGTGGGTTCTATCCCGACCCTGACGCCTGCTGCTGTACATTTGGAGTTTGCACGTTCACCCAGCCCTTCGCGTGGATTTTTCTCCGGGTCCTCCGGTTTTCCCCTCCACATTTAGAAACGTGTCCTCAGAGTATTTGGTAGCTGGTTTAACAAGTAGGGTTTCGCGACCAATATCATCCATAATAGATGTTTTTTTGGGGGTTAGATCGCGTAAATATATAAATGTGTCGTTAAAACCCGCCACCACCCGACACAGCCAACTAGTCAGGGTTGTCACGTAAACAGAACGTGCCAATTCGTCACACAGCACTAACCAGTGTGATGGAAAGCCAAACCACAACATTTACAATCTGAGTACGACGTTTCACCAGTAATTACAACTAGCTTTATCAGGCGACAGCCAGATTTCTTTTAACGACACATTTACATATTTACCGGATCTAACCCAAAAAAATCTCTATTATGATATTTGGTAGCTATACATTTCCACGTGATGATAAGCCACTTCGTTAAGCTATCATTTGTGGCCAGGTCGCTTATGACTAACAGCTACATAGTTCAGTCGACCTTACCTGGTAAAATGAAAAATTGTGACAGTCATTGCTGGCGGCATATGCCTCCACTCGAGGGAGCTCTGCATGGATAGACGTCTTGGAAGAGGCGGCAATACCTTAGCATCCTTGTCCATCATTGGACCTCCTTTGCCAGTATCAAAATATACTAATAGGATTTTTCCCCTTTTTTCTGGCAACAAAAACTGACACCTTTTGCAAGGAATCATGCTTACATTAACCACAATACTTGCAGTCAAATGCAAACATCTGGTCGAACACCATATGAGACTAGGCTCTAAATAAAGCTGTCTCTGGTGTGGACCAATCAGTTTCAAAGACAATGCATAAATTATCAGAGTAGTGTTTTTTGTTTGCATTTGACTGCAAGTATTGTGGTTAATGTAAGCATGATTCCTTGCAAAAGGTGTCAGTTTTTGTTGCCAGAAAAAAGAAGAAAAACCCTATTAGTATCCTTGTCCATCTTTAAAATAACTTTTGGAACTAAAATGTCCTTTCACAGATACGTGTAATCGGTTGCTCTACTTTGCACACTTTTAATTACGAATGTTTTTTTTACACTCTTAACAACCTCGCTGCTCTTTTTCACCCAGTACTTATTGTATGTTATGCGTTTTGGCCAGCATTGTTGTATTTCGTGTGCTGGTTGTACCGTGATGATGCTCGATCTTGCTCACTTTTTTTCCGTCACCGGGTTTCTATTGAGAAACCAGGTCCCCATTAAAAAGGAGCGTTTATTGCCCAGTAAAAACATCGCGTAAACCAAACCTGGGACTAATTGTACAGAACCAATGTACACCGCTGGGTAGACAGAGGCGACTGGAAATTCATTAAACTTTGCACCATTGTTGCAACTGCCGTGCCAATGTAGGCACGTTGAACTTCTGATCTGCATTGAGATATTTCTGTACAGGCCATTCAAAAGCTCCTTTCACGGATGTGAATGGAATGCGTTCGTATTATTGTTATTCTTGTGAATATTTAGGTATCTTCAGACGTTCTTTTTTTTGCCACACGTCTCTGTTCGCCAGGGTTCAAGGAGTCCGTGGGGGGGTGGGGTATTTCTCTGCAGCGTTTCTTTCCGAACACAGCCTCGCACGCCGGCGGTCTGCGTCTCGTCCCGGCTTTTACACGGAACGTCTCTGAAATATGCAGACTTGCAGGTCTCGGATGACTGAATTACAGACGTCTTATAACGGCGGTGCTTTGAAAATGTTGAGTAAGCTGTTGGTTCAAAACATTGTCCAATTTATATATATATATAAAACCATGATTCAGGGATGCTGCCGTGGTATGATGGTTTAGACACTGTGCTTGCAACTCGGAGGCCGACGGTTTAATTTGACCTTGACCTCGAGGCACAGCAGTTGAAACAACGAAACACGTTTCTGAAATCCCCCCTCGCCCCTCCCCCGAAGCCCACCTCACAACCCCCCACCTCCACCCCCACCCACACCCACCCCGCCAGCAGGACAACGAATGTCTACACCACGTTTGATCGTCAGGTCACGCGTGGTGGGGTAAAGTGTGGGCGATCCCATCTCCTATCTTCTCTGGAGGGGACTCCCATCAGCTCCCTCGAGTGGAGGGACTTCCGCTGTCGGCGGCATTGGAGCAAGCGAGCGATTGCAGGGCTGCGCCCTTGCCTTCTCACACACACGGATCGTTCTGCGTACGCTCACGCATGTGCAAAATTGGCAACGAAAAAATTACAAAGCATCCTTGATATTTGCCCAAGTGAAATGCGCATCCCCGCTAATCCAGCCTCGCTCCGGTAATCTGGCGAACTTAGCGGCGTGTTAATTAGAACGCTGCAAATTCATCTGTAGCAAATGTCGTGCGTAAAAGGGCCGTATTTTTGGTCCTGTTACGCATAAATTCCTGGCACTCCGTGAAAGTACCATTGACGGAGCCCGACACAAAAAATCACAAGACACACGGCATTACTGGCGGGCACGTACGCCACGACTCACTTCATACGCAGGGAATGGGGTGGGGGTGGGTTTAAGGTGTTCCGTTCCTGCCACTGCCATTCAGAAGGACTTGATGCCGAGCCCAATTAAGCCGTTGCCGTATCATTCTGGATGTCTCATATTGTAATTTGATATACACGCGCACGGCTGAATGCCGGATCATAATGAAATTTTCTCGACGCGCATTTGAGTCGCTGTAGCGCCGTCCACGTAACTAGAAAAAAATCGCTGAGGCCCTGCCCGTAATTAAAAGTGTCAATCATGAGCACTTTGTCAATGAGAGGTAACCTCACCGATGAGCCTTCATTACGTCGCTGGAGGGGGGATCGCAATAATTCCTACTTTAGCCCTCAGAAATCCACAAGGGTTTCTTTCGCTGGTGCCTGCCCTGATAGCTTGTCTCCGCGGATAGCAGAGACAGAGAAATTGAACAGAGTAAGAGAAACAAACGTAACGGGCAAAGTTAATTAAAACGCATACGGTTGGTAAGAAAGAGAATGCGGCGATAATGACATTTGATCAGTACGTCGCCTCCCAAGTAAACATGGAACGTTGCATCAACGTCAGCGCAACGTTGGCCCAGCGGGTCTCCAAACACGTGATGAAGTCGGCCCAACGTTGACACGTTTACTGGGCTGCTGTGGCCCAGTGCGAGTGGTGACGCTCGCAGATCTTGGGACTCGCGTGGAGGTAGCGGAATATGCGAGACTGCTGAGTCTGACCAATGCAACATTCCAGGATAAAATGAAAAACCCACCGGGTTCGCTACGTCAACCCCGCTTACCGGTGACCTCACACCTGCGTTCACCTCCCCAAAGAGCTCGCGTGCACGCGGATGCACACACACGGACACGCGCACCGCCGGCGACGAGGCCTAGCCGGTAGCGCGTTCGCCGCTCGCTCACCGTTCGGACGCAGCGGCCGCCCTGGTTAACACCGCGGTGCGATATCCACCGGAGTGATGCCGCGCGCCGGCTGCTCCACAGCGGATGTTAAATACATCCCTGATGTCTTTCGCGAGAGTAGGCTGTTGCGTGCGCTGGCGTTAGATTCGAAAATCACCCGCAATTGTAACCCTATCCCCACATGCCCTCCCGCGTGGCCTTTTACTTTGGATTCCCGTTTCGATGACGTACCCGCACCGAATTCACTTCATAGTGCTCTGCAAAGAGTGGTTCGCCACATCGGTCATCTCTCTGTTCGCAAACACTCCCTGTGAAATGACAGAAGAGATCAGTTCAAGCGATAGAGGAAATGTAGCAACACGATAGTGTTACAGACAAGATGGTGATTAGAGAGATTAATTTACTTTTTATGTAGATTTAGATTTTTGATGTTTATTAGGATTCATATTTGGGCTGATATTGGTTCACCCGTGTCTGCTTTTGATTCATGAATTGGGGGCCTCTTGAGCAACGTGGGCCCCTACACGTGTTCTTAGCTTGCTTATGGAGCTAGTGACCCAAAATTGGCTTACCGGAAACCACCCAGAGTGCTAAATACCAACAATAATGTTCGTAAAGCATGCTATCTCTCAATCGTAAATGCGTGGCGAGATGTTAACTACCTCGCCTGGTATACAGGAGGTCGTGGGTTCGATTCCCATTTCGACCCTAACGCCTCTATATTTTGAGTTTGCATGTTCTCCACGTGGTCGCGTAGATTTTTCTCCTGGTCCTGTGGTTTTTTTCCCCTCCACGTTTAGAAACACGCGTTCAGAGTATTTGGTTGCTTTACATTTCCACGTGATAAGCCACTTAGTTGAGCTATCATTTGTGCCCAGGTCGCTTCTAAAAAAAGTAGCCATATAGCTCAGTGGGGCCTTACCTGGTAAAATAAATAATTGGTTAAAATTTTACATGCGAGAGAAAGTTCACCGTGGTTAGCTTTGCATGAAAAAATGTGTCATTAAACGGGTGATATGAAATGCCTCCTGAATGTGAACGTCAACAGCGAGTGTGTGTGTGGCACGGGCGGCATGCACACGCAGCTTTCTCTTCACGGTGGACACGGCCCGCGGGTCACTCTCCCCGTGGTGAACACTGCCCACGGTGGATACCAGTCAGAAGTTGTCCACCCCCCCCCCCCAGTTGGTAGCGGCCAAGTCTCTTGGTCGAAATACGATATGCATCAGCGCATTCCCGCCTGCTCATGGCCAATACGAGTGACGATTATCTGAAATGCTCCGAGGCCTCCCCTAGGTCGACTCAGCCTCAAATGAGGACCTGGTGCGGTGTGTAGTCAACGTCGCCAATGGGGAGACAAAGGCGGCCGGGCGTGGTGCTGACCACCTACGCCTTCATGTGCCGTGCCGTCCTTCATAGGTGCTCGCTAACTGAACTTGTTCCAAATTTCTGTCCGGGGTTATTTGCATTTGCATATATTCTGCATTAAGTATTCATAAATTAAACATTAAGGGGGGCGGGGGTTCTGTGTACGCACAGTGATATGAGCGCGTGCACTCCACGGATGATGAAGAGTGGTATTCGAATTGACCTACCCCGCCTTGCCCGCTTCACTAGCCCGCACTGACCAGCGCGGCGAAATTTGGTCGAAAAACCCTCAGCGCCACCCATCCACCCACCCGCCTCCCGACGCTGTTGTCGATTCCACAGCCGCCTCCTCCCCCCACGCCCCGCGGAGTCACTGTCACCTAGCGTAGCCAAACAGCCACGTGATCAACAGGGACGGAGTGGCAAACATTTGAACAGCGGTGCCGGGGAGAAAGAGGGCACGCGCTGTGACGAAGAGAAAGGACATGTTGCTACGAACAGGGCCTGGATGCTAATAGGAATGGCAGGAGAGAAGCCACCGCGAGAATAGTTATAGTCTCTACACTTATGATTGGAGAGTGAATGGGTGTTTGTGTATATAGTGGCTGTGTGTGTGTGTGTATTAATGGAGGAGGATTGTGAAGGACGCTACTGGTCCGTTGGAGGCAGTCGTCCTCCAACAATAACGGAGGGCAGAGAGGAGTGACGCTCACAACAACGAGCGGAGCGCCGGGCAGGTAAAATACAGCAAGTTGGCACAGTAGGGGGCACAGCTGGTACATCGACCAGTCATCTCAGTGAGTCAACTTATGACACCTGGGTATGTCTCGTGACCTCCTGCCAGCGGGCGTTCGACACTTCACGTGGCTTTAAAGTGCACATAACCTAGCACAAGCACGTGCTCATGTGACCCCAACTTAGTGCCAAATGTCTGTTGATGTTCCATGGGAACCTCATTTGCCAGCAAAAATATGATAATTGTTTTTTTACCCTTCTATCTGGCAACAAAACTGACACCTTTTTACAAGGAGTCATGTTTGCATAGACCGCAATACCTGCAGTCATAATACAAACAAAAGACATAACTCTGATAATGTGCACTGTCCTTGAAGTTGATTGGTCCACACCCGAGACAGCTTTCCCTAGAGCCTAGTCTCACATGGGTTGGACCAGATGATGCCAAAAGGCGCACAACTCAAAGACAATGCACCATCAGAGTATGAGAGCTCAGGGTAAGCATTTACACCATGGGAACCTCATTTGCCAGTAATAATATGATAATTGTTTTTTACCCTTCTATCTGGCAACAAAACTGACACCTTTTTTACAAGGAGTCGTGTTTGCATAAACCACAATACCTGCAGTTGTAATGCAAACAAAAAATATAACTCTGGTAATGTATGTGCACTGTCCTTGAAGTTGATTGGTCCACACCCGAGACAGCTTTCCTTAGAGCCTAGTCTCACATGGTGTTGGACCAGATGACGCCAAAAGGCGCACAACTCAAAGACAATGCACCATCAGAGTATGAGAGCTCGGGGTAATCATTTACACCATGGTAACCTCATCTGCGCTACAAACCCATCGACCCGAGTTCGTTTCATGCTCATGGCCAATACGAGTGACGATTATCTGAAATGCTCCTAGGTCGACTCAGTCTCAAATGAGGACCTGGTGCGGTGTCTAAACATCGCCAATGGGGAGACAAAGGCGGCCGGGCGTGGTGCTGGCCACCCACCCCCTCATGTGCCGTGCCGGCCTTCATAGGTGCTCGCTAACATAACTTGTTCTAAATTTCCGTCCGATGTTATTTGCATATATTAATTATTAATTCATTAATAATTAAATATTAAGGGGGTGGGGGGGGGTCTGAGAGTTTCAATACGCACAGTGCTATGAGCACGTGCACTCCCAGACTGGTGAAGAGTGGTATTCGAATTGACCTACCCCGCCTTGCCCGCTTCACCAGCCCGCATGCTCGAAAAACCCTCCAGTGATCAGAATGGTGTTGGGAGGCCTTCACCCGCAGTGGATTGAACATTTATATTTGTCAGTTACATATCACGAGTAAACGCAATTGCACTTTGAACAAGGCCAAAACCGCACCTCCGATTAGCACGGTTGGCTACGTGCGGTGCGAAAGAAGTTTAACACACATTCATTAACATCACAATACAGTGCAGTGCAAATATAGATCATGATGCATTTTTGGAGCAGATAGATCTCTCAATTGTCCTTGGTGATATTTCAGATGCTCATCAGCATTGGCCGTCCTTAAACACATTCTGCATTTGAAGGCCATGTTCAGATGCCGTTCGCGAGCACCACTCAACGTCGTTTCTCTCCCCCAGTGCTGTCGTTTAGACACCCCCATCAAGTCACTCATTCAAGGCTGAGTCTACCCACGGGAGGTCCAGGATCGACCCCTACAGTTGTTATGATCACCAGCTGATGTTGGCGGTGTGTTGGCGACTCAGGACGCCTGGTACTTACCCCCCCCCCCAATACAAAGATCCCCCATATAACCTGAACAGACTATTGGGGCAAGTGCTGTTAGCGAGCACCTATGGAGGCCGGCACGGCCACACGAAGGGTTGGGTGGCCAGCACCACGCCCGACCGCCTTTGCCTCCCTAGTGGGGCAATGTTTTACACACCGCACCAGGCACTCATTTGAGGCTGAGTCTACCTAGGGGAGGCCCAGAACCGGTTCAGACGATCGCCACCGGTGTTGCCCGTGAGCGGGTATCGAAGTCGGGTGGCCGGGTTCGTAGCGGCCAGCGTAGCGCGTTTGGAAAATTTGAACCCGAAGCCGCCGGTCACTTTGGATAGTTCACGAACGACTGACGCCACTGTCACCGCGCACACGCACACGGATAAGCGCAGAGGGCACGTCGCTCGCTTGTCACGCCGCAGAGAGGAGCAATCCCGTCTCCCCGATACAAATGAGAGCGGGCGGAAAAGGTAGGGACCGTGGTCAAGAATACAGAAGCGCTCGCTCACTTGATTACATTTTGTTTCATGGACCCGTGCAGCGGACCGAGTTACATGGAATTTCCGACAGAGCGATGGAAGCCGGTTTCTTTTTTTTTATCAGCCGCTCCTTTCTGTTATTCCCTAAGCCACCGCGTAAAAGCTAAACCATAACCGTCTGCCCCCTCTGCTAAAGATATTTTATTTTGGCACTGCTGCCTTTAAAAACACACACACACACCCAGCAGACGATTTTCCACCGCCGCCAAGAGTAACAGACTGCCTCTGTCACAGTGCATGACAACTTTCCATTACAAGGGGCCTCCAAATCACCAAAAAAACAGAAAACTCTGCACCCGGGACAGCTGAGGGATGGAAGCATCTTCACGTTTCTTTTTTTACAACGTCCAGCGTCAATTTCCACACTCGTGGCCATGGCAGCAAACAATTTCCATCTCGTATCTCGCCGTGCGTACTTCTCTTCTCTCTCTCACCGCTCTCTCTCTCTTTGCTCTGCCACCAAAATTGTGGTCAAAGCCAAGCCGAGCGTTAGCCGCTCGCTCAGCACCACTTTCCACGCTTCTCTACATCCTAGCGCATCGGGCAATAACCACATCATTGCCACTCCGAACAACAGATTTCAAAGGATAAATATGTATTTCAAGTTCTGAGACACTATGAATGCTTTACACGTAATACTTGTTATATTATGATGATTATTATTTTGTTTCAACTGACCAGACCAAGAGAAGGATAAAGAGTCCACAAGTGCACTGACAAAGCCATTCTTATTTCTAGATTTGAAGCTTTCGTGACTGCAAGGATTCATATTCTTAGGTTTTTTCGGTAAAGTCACGTAGGTAATTTTTTTTATTAATTAAAGTAAAATAAAAATAAAATAAAAATCACGACGTTTCGGAGGCAACACAAGCTTCCGTCTTCAGGTGTAACCGTCACAGCACGATAGCTGTATCAAGTGAGAGAAATTCCAAGAAAACAGTCCTTGTATATATACTGGTTGAGGGTGGGAGGAGCCAAGGTAGACCCTGAATATTGTTTTTGTGAGGTTCGGTGCGGCTGAAGCACGCTGTTCTCATGCTGAAGCCCATGGCCTCGGACATGCTCGCCAGATGCCCCTGACAATGACGCATCACACACAGCCTCACAGTCACCCTCAGTCACCCTCACAGTCACCTCACGTGGCATCTTCGTTGTTTTGAGCCCAGTAAGAGGAGGAAGAGGTAAAGGGGCAGCCCTGAAATTGCCCGTTAATGCCACCACGGGCCGGAGGCCCTCCATTCGAGGGAGCTCTATCGAGCTATTCTCAAGCGGGTTATTTGGCCTACTCTTCCACGCAGGCCGGACGTCTTCGAAGAGGCAGAAGCAACCTCCCTTTAACCCAGCACATCTCACGTTTGTATTTATGCTGTTGGTTGGACAGAGGTGGGTGAAAGAGTGTGCGTATTTAAGAAACTATTGATTTGAAAAAAAATGTTTTACCATGTCAGGCCCACTGAGCTATATAGCTCTTTTTCAGAAGCGACCTGGCAATCACAAATGATAGCTCCACGAAGTGGCTTGCCATCGTGTGGAAATGTATAGCATATTCTAGATAGCAGCCAAAATACTCCCAAACGCACATTGTTTCTCAATGTTGGAATTGAGTAAAAATCCACGGGGAGAGACGGAGAGACAGAGAGAGAGAGACATGCTAACCCCAAATATACAGCGGGCGTCAAGGGTCAGGGATCGAGCCCCCCTCACACGGACCCTCCAGCTCTCACCTTGTAGATATGTACCCAGGCTACCTGTTCTGGGCTGTGCCCAACGCAGGCTTTGATGATGACCTCAGGGAATACCCTTCCAGCAGCAGCAGCAGTGGCGTGAGAAGACGTTGCATCGCTGAGGCCGGCTGCACCTGGGAGAACTCGTAACTGGGTACTCGTTCCAGTCCGAGGCAGCCTCAGTGGGCCTAAACATCAGTTGACAATTTTAGCATCAACAGCCAGAGTGTGAACCCTGGGGGGGGGGGGGGGGGGGGGGCCGGGGGAAAAAAATGGGGGGGCGGCACAAAGCCGTTGTTTGAGAATGCGCCTGACGGCTCTTCGGGCAGAGGAATGCGCGCTACCGCGATGACAACACTCCTGGAAGTGCCCGCACAACGGACCACCGCGGTTTCACTCGCCGTTTCAATGCGCCGAGCCGGCCAGCCGCTCCGGTTGTGCCCGAAGCCTCGGCACGTGCACCGAACCGGGGCCCCGAACTCCGTTCGCTGCCCCACCGAACCGGCGTCGGTGATCTCGGCGAGGTGGACATTTAAAAAACACCGCAGGACGCCATCCACGGTAATTTGTTAAATCGAGCACAGGTTCGACTGGAATTCATATTCTTAGGTTTTTTCGGTAAAGTCACGTAGGTAAAACATAATAAGATAAGATAATAAATGAAAATAAATCAATTAAATCACGACGTTTCGGAGGCAACACAAGTCTCCGTTTTCAGGTGGGACCGTCACAGCCAGATTTACTGTATCAAGTAAGGAGAAATACAAAAGACAAGCTCTTAAATACAAGTTATACCCCTCCCCCCTCCCCTTTACTTGATATAGAAAATTTGGCTGTGACGAAACGTCGTGAGTTAATTGAGTTATTTTCATTTATTATTATTTTATTTTATTATTATTATTATTTTACCTACGTGACTTTACCGAAAAAAACTAAGAGTATGAATCCTTGCAGTCACGAAAGCTTCGAATCTAGAATTCGACTGGAATTCTTCCACCGTCTTTGTCGTTTCGAAGTGTCAGCAATTGCGCCAGGGTGTATTTTGCAAGAGCTCTGACTCCGCGCGTCTTGTTATTATTATTATTTTTTTAAGAGATATATTGCATGGTGGCAATTTCAAACCACTTCTTGCATACTCTCGTTTAAATGACGCCACCGTTATTAGATTTATAAAAACCCATCTGTTAATCCCTCTGCCGCTGATGGTATGAAGGGGTTTTTTTTTCACGGAAGGATACTCACAGAGTCCTGTATGTGTCACGCAAGGCACAGGCCATTGTGGCAATATGAGTTGTAAGAAAGTATCTTCGGAAGTTTTTCCCTCGCTCCGGTTATTTTTTTTCCTCTCTCATTTGAATATTCAATTTCGAGAAAGGAACACAGAACGCTCAGAGTGACATTCACGCACAGACGCCCACGCATTTGCACAAACGCATATGCGCACGCACCCTCCGTCACTTGTAAACACACGCAGATGTGCATACAAAGAAAAAATATCCCCTTGTTGCCCTGGCTGTTGGGATAAGTGCTGTTAGCGAGTGCCAATTATGGCCGAGACGTGCGCCAGCATTGCCATTTTAAATCCAGCAGAAGACAAAGTTCCCCGCGTGTATTCTACGCTAGCTGCTGGGGCAAGTGCTATTAGCGAGCACCTATGAAGGCCGGTACGGCCAACACCACGCCCGGCCACCCAGAACACATTTCAGACATTCGCCACTGATGTTGGCCGCGAACCGGGAATCGAACTCGGCTCGCCGGGTTCGTAGCGCCGTGCGCTAAAACACCGCGCGAACAAAGGGTTCACGCACACCTCCAATTAGCACGGTTTGCCACGTACTGTGCGAAAGAAGTTCAACACAATTACATACACGGGCACACTTAAGCAGTACCGCTCGATTTCACGCAATGAACAAAAAGCCCTTCCGCTTGGCTCCCTTGCACAATTTAACCTTCGGTGTTGTTAACCATGGTAATAAAACAATTGAGTCAATATCGCAGCATGTCCCTTCTTAGCCAATTGCTTTTCAAGACCTGTTAAGTGCAAAAGCACAGACGTGCCCAGATACAAGATTTTTTTTTTTAAATAGGCTTCCTTTTTTCTTTACAAAAAAGCATGCCCTGTGCGGTATTTTATTAATATACAACATTCTCACTTTGTTAAAAATTGCGCGCAGTGTTAAATTAATCGCGCGTACAAATTTTTGCAATGTTGTCGAACGGCATGCTTTGGGGAGGGGGGGGTCCCTCTGTGTAGTCCCGTATTTGCACATTTGCAGGCAGGCTACGAATATGAAGCGACGTGTAACGTTACCTTCGGCACTTTGCACTGATGATAATTATCTTAAGTGGTACAAACATTTTCGAGCACAAAAACACGACTCATATTTGTTCAACTGTTTAACAACAACAACAACAACGAAACCACTCACGAATGCGCGCTGCGGTGCGTACAAAAGCACCGCGTTTTGCCGTAAATTGCCAGCCACGTGCTTGGGATCACACCGAGAGACAGAAAGAGAAACGCGTGGATTAGAGAACACGCGGTAGGTGAATTAATTACATCGTTTGAACTATCGCGCCCCTGGGCAGGATGCGTCGCCTGAGATGTGCGATGACCAACAGATGATTTCACAGCGGCACAGCCAGGGATATGGAACGGGCCCCAGAGAGAAAACGTCCATCGCAGAGATGGAACGGTGAAATCCGCTCACGTTCAGGTGCTAGGTGGTATTGTTACATCGCAGGCTCGTGAGAGGTGTTGATGGCGGCTTAGACTTTCTAGATCTGAAACTTTCGTGACTGCAAGGATTCATATTCTTAGGTTTTTTCGGTAAAGTCACGAGGGTAAAAATAAATAATAAATAATAGAAATAATAATAAAAATAACAAATATTTCTAATAATAGATAATAATAGAAAGAAAAAAATATTTTATTTCTATTATTTCAATTAATTATGTTATTAATATTTATTTTTCCCTACGTGACTTTACCGAAAAAACCTAAGAGTATGCGGCTTAGACTGTCATTCATGCAGCAGTGGATTAAACGTGGCCGACGATGATGATACTTGCCCTCTCTATCTTCAACCAATGGAGCAATATTTTAAATGTTACTAACTAATCACACGGTGACAATGACGGAGCGTTTATTGTCGCGTGCTGGGAAAGGTTACGAAAGTCCCATTTGAAGCAGAAATCCTGACGAGCAGGGCACGCCAGTGCCCTCACAATTGTTATGTTGTCGAGGCAAATGTAAATTAAAAACACACACACATACACATATGCCCACCACAAGGTTACATTTTTCTTTTTAAAGAACAAACGACAGCAGATGTTGTGATCATGACTTTAGTGGGTACAAGTGTTCGCAAATTAATGTGCCCTTTATCGTTCCTGGGCAATTCACCTCTAGATGTTACGGCAGTTGCGGCTAATTTACATTGGCCAGCGTGCTTCCGTGTTGTGATGTAAACACGTGGCCAACCTCCAGTGCCTCCAACAACAACACAACAACAACAACAACAAAACCCTTCGGTGGTGGAAACAAACACGCTGCTCTTATGTGCCGAGTGCAACCCCCTCGTGCATGCAACAAAGGCATTAGAAAGTGCCTCAAGTACGCGAACAACTGAACCACAAATGCATTAAAATGTTCGTCACGGATAAATTGAACAACATAAATTAGAAGGCAATCCGCCTCCTTCCCGTATCTGTCCCTTTCACACGAACATGAAAAGGATTTCGATTTAAAGCTTTCGTGACTGCAGGGATTCATCTTCTTGGTTCTTTCGGTAAAGTCACGTAGAATGGAAATAATAAAATAATAAAAATAATACATAATAAAATAATTCTCACGACGTTTCGGCCACAGACCTGTTCTCCACCTGAGGACGGCTACTTGCGTTGTGGCCGAAACGTCGTGAGAATTAATTTATTATGTTATATTTGTATTATTTTATTGTTTCCATTCTACGTGACTTTACCGAAAGAACCAAGAAGATGAATCCCTGCTGTCACGAAAGCTTTAAATCGAAAAATGAGCGTCATTGTCGGAGAATATCGAGGGGGCAACGAAACAAATAAGCGGCCAATGCCTCCTTCCCACGCCTGCGCCTCCACGCAGGAGACACAGATCAGCGAATTAATACAATGCAAAGGCAGACAATGCCGCCTCCATTCCATTCCAATTGTTGTTCGCACTACGACGATGATGATGACGATGATGTTACCGATTTTCGTCTGCTCGCTTTGCCGAGCCAGACAACAGCGGTGTGGAGGGGAGGGCCGGGAAGAGAGGGCCCGACTGTGAGGGCGGGCACAAGCCGGCGTGAGTAGGTTAAACGTTGAGTTTTATAAGGGCACCACTCCCCTCGCCTGGTATACAGGAGGTCGTGGGTTTGATCCCGAAAGTGACGTCTGTATTTTCGTAGTTAGCACCGTTCTCTCCGTGGACGCGTGGATGTTTCCCCGGGTCCTCTGGTGTTTGCCCTCGACGTTTATAAAAGTGCGTTTCGACTATTTGGCGGCTATCAATTTCCACTTGAAAAGCCACTTCGTTGAGCTATCATTTCTGATAGCCATTTCGCTTGTGAAAAAAATAACTCTATAGCTCAGTGGGTCTTACCTTCCCGTAGAGGTGAACCACCTCTACGGGGAGGTAGTGTCCACACAACTCAGACTTAACTTATTTTATTTTATTTCTACGTGACTTTACCGAAATAACCAACGAGTAAATCTTGCAGTCACGAAAGCTTCAAATCAGAGATTAAACATTTGTTTTTACTAAAAACCATACAATCTAACTGCTATTGGCCAAAACATCCCACCCTCATGTAACAAAAAAAAATTACCAGAAAAATTACTCAATGGGATTACACAGTAACAGCGCCTCGTGACTGCCAAAAACTGGCTGGGCCCTCCGGGAAAATTCTCCCTAGACTGAGGCTTTCCTGGGTAAACAAGCGTACCAAGAATGGCAAAGATCATTATTATTATTCTTGAGGCACGGTCAGTGTGTAGTGCAACAGGCACGGAAGGAAGTGTTTAATTACAAGCACAGCAACCGCCAAACAATGTATTGATTAAAAAGCCAATCATGCCCCCCCCCCCACCACTTAGCATTATTGACCGATAAGGCCAATGCTGTTAGCGAGCACCTATTGACGCCAACGCAGCACACAAACAGGTGATGTGGCCAGCACTCTACTGTGTATCCAGATGCCTTCATCTCGTCAGGCATGGTGATAACACACCTCATCAGCTGCCCAGTTTAGGCTGAGTCGACCTAGCGCAGGCTTAACGTTAAATTTATTAACCAATTTTTGCCGAAGATGTTATGAAAGGTCGGTGAATCTAATATGGGTTGATAGGATTATAATAGACAACCACAAATCGAATTTAACAGCACACCCAGGAGTGGTCTAAAATA
Organism: Entosphenus tridentatus; assembly: GCA_014621495.2. Taxonomy (NCBI): domain Eukaryota; kingdom Metazoa; phylum Chordata; class Hyperoartia; order Petromyzontiformes; family Petromyzontidae; genus Entosphenus; species Entosphenus tridentatus. The sequence goes on from CM025673.2 coordinate 7,799,118, forward strand.
TATAAAAAATAAGCACTCGACTAAAGTCACTTTAGTAAGAGATATATTTTTTCAGCTCTGGAATTACGTACTTGTGACAGGGTCAATAGTAAAGGCGCAGGCCTGCAATTGATTGCACGCGGCATTGCTGTCAGACGGGTTTCAACTAGACTGATCTCGAGCGAGCCCCTCTAGATTACGGTACAGAATATCATAATAATAATAATACCAAATCATGATGATTCTTTCAGCTGTGAAAGCCTCACGAATGTCACGATTGTTTTACGGAGTTCTATTTTGAAAACTCCGGGTCATCCTGGCGGCAGCGGCGCCTTTTGGCTCAGCCATCGAACAAAGTCGCTCCACTGCGCTTTCAGATGCGCTTCTGCGGCCGTCTGGAACGCTCTTCCTTCTGATGTTAGGAAGCCACTGCAGATACGCACTTTTAAATCATCGAGATTGACGAACTAATATCTTCAGAATTGCTTTTTGTGCTGAGTTTGTTGTCCTTCTCCCGCACCTCCGACAAGCGTGATTGGCTACGTATGGTGCGAAAGAAGTTCAACATACGTCGAAAGTGTGGTCACTTCCGTTTTGAGTTTATTTTCCATTTTTTTGTCTGTTGGCAGGAAACCAGAAGTCTCACACGTTTACAAGTGGAAAATCGTGCTCAATCTCCGCACGGATGGCCTCTCAGAAACCTACCTGCCGGACACATTCCTAGAAGCACTGCATTGCCCTGCACCCTGGATTGCCACCTCTGAAGTACAATACAAACCCAGGACGTATCATGCGAAGAATAATATCTCACAATACCAGAAGACAGGGCAGCTACTGTACGTGTTAACGCACTTGAGTTGTGTATTGCCGTCTGAAGCAACTGATTTAAACAAAAAATCAGGAATTGGAACATGTCCCCGGGACGACTGATAGATTCTCCAGCACAGCTCCCTTCTCGAGAAGATGATTATCCTAGAAAAGCCACCTGCAGCTAGTGTTCCACACCGGTCCCGTCAATGCATGAACCACCAACCCGACCGATATAGCTTCTGGATGGCAGGCCTTCAACGCCACGCGCGCGTGCACGAAGCGCGCGTGGCGCGTGCCTCTTTCCCCCGTTAATTTTAATTTGGGCCGAGACGAACGAAGCGGTGTCATTTGCCCCCGGGCCAACAAAATTATCACGCAAAATAGGGCGCGCGCGTTGCTTGAATTCGCCGCTTTCAAAGGGCCCTCTCGCGGTTTAAAACGTGGGTTTTTGCGGGAGCGGCAAGTGTGTGTAGCGGCCTGATGATGGTGGTGATGATGATGATGATGATCTGCGGGTACAACTCATTAGCGGCTGCTGCGATGACGGCTCAGGGACGGGGGTCCGGAGGCGGATTCCTCGTCGGCGTGAGAACACGGGGACACGGGCGTGGCCGTCATAGCGACGTCACAATGCGTGAGACCCCCGTTGATAATGAAAACACCGCAGAGGTGCGCGAGCGAGGCATTGCTGGGAATGAGCTGCGCAGGCGTAATCACACGGATTTACTTCGAAATTAGCACGGGAGAGAGAGAGCGAGAGAGCGAGCGAGCTGGTGTTGTGTGCAATTAACGCAAGGAGAGATCGTGAATCAAACCCCCCCTTAGCTAAAGTAGAGGCGCCGGTCTTGCCGTGGATTGGGGCATCGCTTGGTCTGTTGTAGTGAGTTCTCTTAACCTGGAGTGCACTCACCCTCTGGGGGGTGCGAGATGCCCTTTCTGGGGGTGTGAGACGTGGTCAGAGTTTTTTTTTTGGAAGGTGAATCATAGAAACACAAATTAAGCACGGGCACGTAAGTACAACTTACTTTGTTTCTAAAAGCCCACGTGTGCATTGACATTGCGCGTGCTGTAAGGATTGCGAACCAAAGGGTGCAAAGGCTGTGCAGTAAAAGGTGAAGAAACATTGGCCTCGTGCCACAGTCAGATCAGCAGTCACGGGTCGGATGAGCCGTGGTCAGAATTCAGTAGCGATGTCCGTTCCCTCGTTAGGTTTCATAACGGAGTCGGGTACCGGCGCAGACGATGCAAGGTTACGACGCAAGACGTATGGCGATATGTCGGATGTCTGTGTCGTTTCGCATGTCAACCAGCCTGCAGTCTACGCATCTCTGCAGCAGGGCCACCTCGCACGGTTATTTATGATGCGAGCGTGTTTACTGACCCAGTCAAATGCGCCGCACTTTGTTCACTCGAAAGGTTTTTAGCACAAATGTATTGTGTTCTTTAAATTTTGTCTTGATGTAGCTCTCGTCGCGCCTGCAATAAGCGGCCCATCAGTTGCCTTGTGCCTCTGGGTTTGTTGAATCGTTGGGTTGGATAAAGGGAAAATACCGTGGCAGAGCAGAGGACCCATTGTGACTGCGTTCTTTTGTAATTGTTTGCAACAGTGGCAGTATCTTCACTATTATTATTATTGATAACGCTGTGGCATTGATTTCAAATAACAATGTATTTCATTACACATCAATGGCCCATCATTTATTGTATAAAAGACACTAGACACCCCTGCCAATTATACTGGCGATTCTTTATAGCACTTGAGGCTGGTACAGCTATTATCAACTCTGATTCAGCAATAATAGTACAATCATTTATATTTTACAACCCCTTCGCCACAACAGCCTTAGATGTGAAGGTTTTATGTGTGTTGTTTCATCGATGGGTGGCTGTTTGACCATACTTCCCCACCCTGGTAGTGTGAGTTGGTGAAGCTTTGGCCCCAGAATTCGTTCAGATGTTGGAACTAATATTAACCAATGCCGGGATTCAAACGCAAGTGGCTAGGTTCAAAGCACAGTGTGGTAACCACTGCGTCATTGCTCACTCGCCGCTCTCGCCCACCTCCCCAGGTGAGAACCTAAGAGACCAGGATGAGACTCGTGTGCACATGTGCAGGAGTGAGTGAGTCACCAACATCACCAAACTAAATAAAATACAAATTTATAATTTTATTTATAAAAAAAATTCTAGTTTTTTTATTATTATTTTTTTACCCTACGTGACTTTACCGAAAAAAACCTAAGAGTATGAATTCTTGCAGTCACGAAAGCTTCAAATCTAGAAATAAATAAAATACAATCATACAAATATAAATAATAATAACCCACGTGATCACAAATGTCTGATTTCGTAACGTGTGTTATGTAATGGCAGGTCACGCAGACTTTTCGCCAGAGAAAACATAATGAATCGTGCTGCTTGCTCAACATCCGGGTACCATGATTGATGCATTGCTCTCAGTACCACGGCATTTGAAGAGTTTGGCAATTATTCCCGTTTGGTTACCAGGATAAACTATTTCTGAGGCTATATCCACTTCTCCTAATAGGATTTGTATGAATTCTAAACTATTTGTGTGCTTCTTATTTCACCGGTTCATTTTATTGGCTTTATTTTTTGCAGCTTTTTCATAAAGAATTCATGAGGACTTTTAATGTATCTGGCCAAGTGTCTCAGCAGTAGTAGAGCGAGTGGCTCGCAGTGTGGAGGTTGCAAATTCAAATCTTGGTTGGGGTGTTGACTCAGCCCATCATCCCTCTGGGGTCGATAACATACAGTAGGTACCACTTTGTAGAGAAGACAACATTGGTTGTCATTTGAATAGGCTCTCCTCCGCCACGGGAAATGTAACTCACGTTTTGAAATGTAACTCGACAAAGAATTATAACAGCTAATAACACAAAGGCTATCAAACGCAATATAGCAACTTGAACACCTGTTCAGATTTTTTTTTGCTTTAATTTTTGTGCGTTTTTTTATTGTTAAGTATGGTTCATAAAAAACCCATTTCAAATTACATTTAATTGCATGAGTTGCAGGTTTTAAAACTATTGACATCTGCTGCAATACCACACATTTTCTAACACTCGAATGCCTTGGTATTTTACCTTAATTATCGCACTCCCCACTGCAAACACAAGTCACTGCTGGCAGGCATTTGCTGGAGCGTAGCATTGTAAGACAACTCTGATCTAATGCTTGCAAGGTCGTGTAATTGTCAGCTCACGAGACCTGCAACCCACAGGCCACCAGTTCGGTTCCGTCTCCTGGTGTGGCAGTTGAAACAAACGGTTACGAGATTGTCAAATCCCCACACCTCTGTCCACCCAGCAGAACAACGTGCGTGCAACGTCAGAGAGTCGATCAGCTGGCAGAACGTGGTGGGGTAAAGCGTGGGTACTCCCACCAATTCCCAGACATCTGGCCTTCGTGGGCCAGGAATTCAAATGCCCCCTAGAAGGTCTTGAGCGCCCGAAGAGTGAAAGCCCTTTGGTCTGCAGTGGCGTAAGCAAGGAATTGCAGGGCTGCACCTTGATCTGTACCATTGATACTATTTGCTTTTCCAGATTTAAAAAAATCACCCACACACTCATCAAGTCAATCAACGCCAACTCAGCTGCACATGCACTCCACATCCTCACTTCCTACTGGACCTTTCATCACGTTCTATCTGTTGCTGCCATCTGCTGTTAAAATAGTGGAAACGTGCAATTAATAAAATTCAATGTAGGCAGGAAGGATTTTCCAGTCTGATACAGCTCGCCCTTACGCGACTATTTTATATCTTCATTTGACAAAGCTGCGGTTACACAACTGTGTTTTAATTTACATACTTTTATTTAACTTGCCCCGTTGTCTGTTTATATTTTTAAAATCTTTGACGCTTAATATCTTCGGATCTCCGAAGCCGAACGAGCTGAAATGTTGTACACAGCCTCGCTGTCTCGCGTGGCACTTCAAGATTTCATTCACAGAACCGGTCCAGGTCCCGCCAATCCTGGGCCTCTCTTCTTATTTTTTTTATTCTGCTATTTCAAATATATTAGAATTAGCCAGATAATAATGGACTATTGTCATTGTCTGGATTGAGATCTTGGAATGAATATGTACAGATTAATGTTTAAAAACATTTGATTAAAAACAATTTTCTCAATGTGCACACTTTAATTTTCACTTTAAAAGTTTTAAAAAATTCATAATTTTAACCCCATAATTAACCCCATAAATAATTAATCTAATTTGATTTGCTGAATAAAAGTGGGTGGCTTCCTCTCGAAATGTTTAATTTTGTTTATGCAAGCCACCCACTTTTATTCAACGCATCAAATTTGATTAATTCTGGGGTCAGAATAATACATGTTCTACTTTGAAAGTGCAGGTAAAAGTGTGTGCGCGTCGAATGTCGCCAGCCAACGCACGCCATGCCGGGGGTGGTACGTAGCTGAGTGGAATCTTCCCGTTCCAGAACATGGCGAGTTATATTGGGGTAGCTGAGTGGAGTAGTCTGTGTGTTCCGCTAGAACACCGCGAGTTGTTTTGGGGTAGCTGAGTGGAGAAGTCTGCGTGTTCCGCTAGAATTTGCGTGCGATATGCGCCTGATGGGTTTCCACGTCACCGAATTCGCAGTTTGGCGGAGTCATTGGTCTTCAATTTACGGAATAGGAATCCACCCCTTGTTCCGCGCTTGGTTCTTGTTGGGATCTTTTCATATTTTGATACTATTAAAAAAGTCCCATCACCTCTCTGCTGTGATTCTCTGAATTATCATTTCCATTGGCATCTATGAATTATCATTGACATTGTGATTTATGAATTATCATTTACATTGTGATCTATGAATTATCATTGGCATTAGGATCTATGAATTATCATTGACATTGTCATCTATCTCCTGAACATGTCGCCACCTTACACAACAATAGAATCGAATCTGCTACGAAGCAGAGCCGTTGCCAAAAACATCACCTATTATGTTTTTTTCCCACCTTGGGGTTACGGACGAAGGTGGTGAGTCTTGTTGTTGCTGTTGTTGCTGTTGCTTGTGCACCACTGCCAAAGGCAGCGTCACGTAACGCTCAGTTTGTGACAAATGGATTCGCAATGCCGCATGCTGTGTCTGGTGCCACAGGTGCGTTTGTGTTCATTGTCCTCTCTCAGCAGGCTGGAGGGGGGGCGGTCAATAAACCCTGGCTCGGAGAGGCAACGCTCTGGGCAGATATTTCGTCATTCTCCCATAGACGGGCGTACCCCTTTGGGCCTTCTTTGTTAGTTATTGTTGGGAGGGTGCAATGATACGAATCAAATATAAACTTTAACAATAACAGTCATTGTGAGCAAAGTGGAATGTTGTTCGGGCTTCGTATGGCGTTGAGACGATCTGCCTACAAATCTAACGGGTGTCACGGCTGCTGAAGGGGCTTGTGAGAGTTGGCGGGTCGTGAATGACAAAATGGTCAATGTGCAGCCACGTAGTTTCTTGCTCATTCCACTGCTGCCCTAGGAGGCTGTGCACAACAGGTGACTCCGGAGTCTAGAAGAAAGTCACTCGGGGGGGGGAGGGAGGATACCTTCGATCGACTCTTCCTGCCACGCCGGTCAGACGCCTTGGGAGAGATGCGAGTTCCCACATTTCATCCCACCACGCGCGGGCCTGCCCATTGACTAACCACGCTGGAGACCCGTTTACGCTGCCGGATGTACAAAGGCCGTGGCGATTTCAAAAGCGTGCGCCGTGGTTTTAACTCCTGTAGGCCGTGAAATCAAAGCGGCCACCTCCGGCTTGCATCCCCCTCTCCCTTCCTGCCCTCGTCCCTCCTCCAACGCCTATTTTTGTCTTAATGGGCTGTAAAATCAAAAATGTAAGCTTATTCGACTGAAAATATAGATTTATGAAGGTGTTGTTGCAAGCAACCACACGCCTGCAATCAAGCACAGTTAATTCCCTCAATGTGGTTGATTGCAGGTCGTAGCCGAATCTTTCTGCATGGATTGACCGCCACTGATAGTGATGATAATGATGATGATGATGACGGTAATTTACATGTCAATAAGTGTCGTGCCGCTGGCTTGAACGCTCACGCTCAGGAAGCAGAGACATTGCGGCAGCTTCAGATTATCCCGCACCTCCGATGAGCACAGTTGGTTACGTACGGCGCGAAAGAAGTTTAACGTGCGTACACACGTAACAGAATGACAGTGTAGATGGCAGGGTCAATGATGAACGGTGTGGTGGGGGTTTTGGGGTACACGTGTTAATGCCCGTTTACAACATCCCCATCGTACTTACGTACAAAGCAACAAACATTCGCCATACAGAGCTCTCGCGAAGTGGTTCTTGACCTTCAACTTGTAATAATGTACGTTAACAAAAAAAATACGTAGGGTGTGATGAAACGAAGTAGCTGTACTTAACATGCGTTTCGATTATTCACACGGCCATGTCTCGCACCCCCAGGGGGTGCGTGCCCCCCAGGTTAAGAACCACGGGTGTAGGGCCTCTGAAAGCCGGACTCGCCGTCACCTAAACCAAAGGAGGATTACGTCACTCATTAGTCCAGACTGGTGCTTTGATAAGTGTAAACACGAATTCGCTGGCCGCTAACACCTTAATGCATGGACGGCCGCAGGGCATGGGCAATTGTTGGTAGCTAGCGCTGGCTCACCGCGTGACTACTGCTGCTGCATTTTATGTGGCTCGTATGTGTGTGCTGTATGTTGAACTTCTTTCGCACCGTACGTAGCCAAACCGTGTTATTCGGAGGTGCGCGGGAAGGACAACAAACTAAAGGCACAGAAAAAAGTCAGTTCTAAACAAATGAGTTTTCAACCGAGATGATTTGACAGTGCCATAGCTCCAAGTGGCTTCCCAATATTGGACGGAAGAGCGTTCCAGACGGCCGCCAGAAGCGCGCTTCTGAAAGCGCCACGTGATGCGGTGGCCGCCGCCTTCGTTCGAGAGTCGTTCTCCCTCGCTGTGTCTCTCCGAGAGTCAGAAGCGAATATCGTGCGGTGCGTTGCAAGGTGAATGTATTATTGTTGTTGTTGTTAGTATTATTATTGCAAGAGGAGAAGCCCAACACGTCAGCACATTCGGTGAGCCTCCCTTTCAAAATCGCTCCAGGGGGTTCAATGCAACGATGGCGTTGTATTCAATAAACAACGCGTTTTAGTACGAACCACCCAGCAAACATGGAACGTTGGTCCAACGTTTGTACGACTACCAGGGCAGACGACGACCAACTGACGGTCCCTCCGACGTGTTTTCGGGGTCTTACCGCGCATTGTCAGGCATGAAGTCCGACGTTTTGCTCGATTTCGAAAACAAGCTTCTGCAGGAATACTTAATTCAGCTCCTGAACAGCGGATATTACGCTGAGCAACGCGTAAACAGCACGAGACAGCCGTGACACCGCAACCGCCAACAACTGTGTGGTGGTGGTGCTGACTACTTAGCCTCGGATTTGCACCTCCGATTAGCACGGTTGGCTACGTACGGTGCTAAAAAAGTTCAACATACATACATGCCCTTCCGACAGCAATTGCATGGCTGCACCTTTACCTTTGTACTGCAGCCGTAAGTTAGTGTATTGCGTGCTTTGTATACAATTGGCGATTGACTCAGCCCATCAGATCTGTGGTGTCAATATAACTAAGTACCACCGCGAGCAAAGTCAACAGTGGTTCATCCTGTGGACATACTGGCCCCCCGCCACAGCAATGTGGAAAGTCCACGATTGACTGAGGGCTGCCAACGTAGTCCGTTCGTGGAGACGCGGCAAAAATAGAAACATTTTCCGGCGTGAATCTGCGGCTCGGTCCTGACGTCAAGCAACGGGTTACGATGCCAGATCAATGCCAGCTGTTGCAATATTCAACGCACGCGCTTGAAATGGTTTTTTTTTTGCGCGGTATTTAAAAATCAATTAAAAATAAATAAGGGCGCTCTTAGCAGCCGTGTGAACTTATGTATATTTATATGAATAGTTAATAGGGCTACAGTGTGGAGTGTTTCCGTTGTAATCTTCCGTGGAGCTAACCTCACCTGCACAGACGCGCTGGCACACAGATAACTCGACACGTTCACCCGCTGCTCCATGAAAGGATTATGAAACCTTCACGCGATGACTGGCCTCGACCGGCGAGAAATGTACCTCTAAGGCCACGGCGGATGGGATGAGATCAGCGCAGGGAAATGAACAGAGCTCGTAAAGAAAGAAAGAAAGAAACAGATCCGCGCGATTACGAAAGAACCCAAGACTTGGGTCACGACAAGAAAAAAATAATCACCGAAGTTTCAGCGCAGAAGTTTCAAATAAATATATTAAAGACTTTTGTACTTTTACTCCATTCGAAAATTAACCCCGTGGCCGATACTGGACATCTGTGAAAAATATATGCACATCTTCCTGGTTCTTTCGGTAAAGTCACGTAGAAGGGAAATAATAAAAGAATAAAAATAAAACGTAATAAAATAAAATAATTATTATGTTTTATTTTTATTATTTTATTACTTCCCTTCTACGTGACTTTACCGAAAGAACCAAGAAGATGAATCCCTGCAGTCACGAAAGCTTTAAATCGAAATTTAAGATCTGCATAGCTCATCGGATTCCTCTGGTCGAAATTAATATTCTGATTCCGATTCTGAAAAACACGATTTGATTCTAGATTTGAAGTTTTCGTGAATGCAAGGATCCATACTCTTTGGTTTTTTCGGTAAAGTCACGTAGGTAAAAAATATAATAAAATGAAAACAACTAAATTAAAACACGACGTTTCGGAGGCAACACAAGCTTCTGTCTTCAGATGGAACCGTTACAGCCAAAATCACTGTAGGACACTGTAGTACAGTGATTTTGAAACGTCGTGATTTAATTTAGTTGTTAAAAATATATATTTATTAAAAAATTTCCCTACGTGACTTTACTGAAAAAACCTAAAACTATTTGAGTTAAGGACCTTTTCAGACTTGCAACAATCCATCGCCAGTGTCTAAAAGGAGCAAACACATTTACAGTGGAACTCGGCAAATTACAAAGTAACACCTTTAGGCAGGCGATTGATATGATTTTTTTTTCACAACGTCGTTGAGGGTAAGATTCAAAATTTGTAATGGAGAACGAGGGCTGAGTTGGTACCGCTAAGAGGCTTTCCGTTAAGATCCAGCCAGCCGCCTGTAATTAATTCAGGTTCCCAAGTGCATTTAGTTGATAGTCTCAGGCAAGCCACCAACGAACTCATCACATTAAATTGTGTTCCGCACTTAATTTGGCAGAAGTACAGCTCAGAGAATTAAAAAATATATATCAGTTTTACCGCCATATTGTCTCCGACTCTATGGACCAATGTTCCACTTGAAGGGATCTTGGCAGAAATCCTGTAACATCCACGTCTCTAGCACGAAGGGTTGGACCACCCTGCAAGAGATGCCTCGTCTCACGACATGACACCGATAGCACAATTGGAAAAACATCGTGGGAAATTACTCTCTTTATTTTCAATTGATTATTTTGGTTCGGTCACGAAATGATCCGGGCAAATGGATGCCGTAGGACCCTCCACGATGTAACCTCGCCAAATGAAATTGTCACGTGGTGTACAAGCGTTTTCACAATGTGCCAATTCTTATTGCTTCAGCTCACTGGTGAGTTGATGGGACAATTCTCAAAAACAAGTTTAGCAATTAGAACGCAGCTTTGCACATGGGTGTTAGGTCACGGTGTGCGGTTGACACTGCACCGGTACGCATGTGGTCAACGATTACCCCCAAAGGGCCCTTAATGTTGAAATGTGAGCACCGAAGCCCCTGTGACTCAGTTGTAAGTCCCGGTCTTTATGTGTGAACGGGTGCAGTGGCAGCCGCAATACCGCGATCACACGGATGACCGAACCACCGATGTGCAAAGCTGCGTTAAGTATCTAATTGCTAAACTCCGTTTTGAGAATTGTCCATCAACTCACCAGTGGGCTAAAGTAATAAGAATTGGCACATTGTTAAAACGCTTGAACACCACGTGACAATTTAATGTGCTTATGTTCGATGGTGGAGGATCCTACGGCGCACGTTTGACCAGATAATTTCGTGGCCTAACCAAACAAAAAACATTGCCGATTGTTCTTTGCATTCTCCGCATTGAATGAGTCCATCTTATGCGTAACACTGTTCCAGCATTGGTTAATGTGACTACAGCCGAGATGATTAGTTACTGAGGTTATCGTGTGTGACGACGTCGTGGATGATGCCGATGCCTTTACCAACACATATCCATATCACCTCCCGTCCACCGGCACGAATGGGGAACCAGATGAGATTTTGTTTGTTCCTCCTCCTACCCCCCGTCCCCAAGTGTTTTCGTGTTTTCTGAATCGTCGAGCAAATCGATCCGATAATCGGTAATTGTAATCAATTTCTCAAACAAACGAAATCTATTTGTTTATTTTACCAGGTAAGGGTCACCTGAGCTATTCCTCTTATTACTCCTTTTCAGAAGTGACCTGGCCACAAATGATAACTCATCGAATCGGCTTATCATATGGAAATGTTTCGCAGCCAAACACTCTAAACGCATGATTTTAAATGTGGAGTGAAACACACCAGAGGACCCGGAGAAAAATGCACGTGATCGCGGGGACATGCAAAACTCAAAATATACAGCAGCAGGCGTCAGGGTCGGGATCGAACGCACGACCTCCTGTATACCAGGCGAGGTAGTTAACATCTCCTAGCCACCAGCTCAAGTTCCAGACGTGACCATCAACAGTGCTGTCAAGTGACCAATGCAGCATGTGACCCAGGAAACATGCAACAGTTGCCTCTACGTTGCCATGTGGCTTGCAACCGTTGGACCAACGTTGAATCAACGTTGCCATATGGCTTGGAACCGTTGGCCCAACGTTGAACCAACGTTGCCATGTGGCTTGG
>CM025673.2:7820827-7832550 GCA_014621495.2 Entosphenus tridentatus
GGAGACAAAGGCGGCCGGGCGTGGTGCTGGCCACCCACCCCCTCGTGTGCCATAACAGCCTTCATAAGTGCTCGCTAACAGCACTTGCCCCCAACAGTATGTTCAGGCTATACGGGGGATCTTTGTCTTTGTGTCTTTGTTGAACGGCGCCTTGTGATATCAGGGTTTCGTTATCAGTGTAAATCATTGTGAAATTATTCTTAATTTGATGGTTTCCAATCGCCGAAATTGGAACGTTTCTTGCATTCATGTTGTTCGTTTCGCAAGATACGTGCGGCTACGCAATGGTTGACCTTTCTGGGGGGGGGTGGTGGTGGGGGAACAAAACATATTTGTCCTGTAATGCGAGTCGTGGCTGAATGCAAGACCGTGGATTCATGTTTTCAAATGGATCGTGACCAGAGACTGCGTGCAGTCATGGTCAGCTGATGACCTATCAGCGACGCTACCAAGCGAAAGTCACAAACGAAGGGCGGCGTTGCGCTCACTCACCATTTGTCCTTCGCGTGCGTGGAACACTTCCACGCCTGCAGCCTGACGGCGATTACAGAGCCGCCACGGAGTAGCTTGTGCCCACTGCGGTGATGTGTTATCAAATATAAATATTCAATAATACTCCCAATTCACGTCAGCATGTGTACAGCATGCATTACGGTATGTGGCAGGTATATACGATCAGTTATAGGTTAAGATTATGGTTGGGTTATTTATTAACAAGAGGCTAAAAGTTACCCGCTGCTGCAGCACATCGTGTTACACGCCCGTTCCGGTGGCGACTACAATTAGCTTAATGAGTTCATTATAAAGTCATTTCACCCACGTGTTAGACACATACATCGGAGTGTTACCCAACATTTGCTCTAAAGTGCAGTCATGAAAAGAAAAAGCCCTGATCTTATTTGACTTCAGACAACCAACAAAATAATTCCCCCCCACCCCCCCCCCCCGGTAAGGCGTCTCGCAAAAATTACTCGTGCCCGCCACTTTGCATCCAATGGTTAAATCTTTAGTTTTTTGTCCGATGCAACAGTTTCACACATCGTCTTCACAGAGTTCCAATGAGCCAGGCCTTTCGCGCCAGTCTCAAGTCTCTTACAATGAGGCTGAAACTCTTGAGGGTTAACTTATTCCTTACTAAAATTGCAGGCAAGCCATTAAGATGTAGTGCAAAAAATGCTCCTCTGTTCAAAGTCTTTTCGTTCATTTCAGTCTTTTGTTTTTTATTTTCATTTCAGAGCTCGCAAATGCGAGATTGGCTGAAAGTTGACATGGAGACCTTTGGGACAGAGGCCCCCTCAGAAGAGGCCTTTTTTCTTGTTGTCTGGACTGCCAGTCCCCACGTCCAAATCCCAAACCACCGAGCGTGCCTTGTCGCATAAGGCCGCCCCATTCCTGCGCAGTCGCTGAACTTACCACAGCAAGTGTAGACCATCGTGCGTATGTATGTTTTACTTCTCTCGCACCGTGCGTAGCCAATCGTGCTAACCGTCTGCACGAGTCAAAACCAGAGAAACGACCACGTTTCCTTTTTCGGCTCATCGAGTAAACTGAATCATTCATCGATGAGACTCTCCAACGGCATTGGCCTTCTGGCGGTCTCTCCATTGGCCGGTTTTGATCACGTGACGTGCCGACGAGCGATCCACATGGCTGGCAGGCACGCTGGAGTGAGCAGCATGGCCGGGCGGCAGCGAGCCCGGCGCAGGTGAGGCTGGAGCCGGGGGAGCGATGGGGAGAGGTCCGCGGTGAACGAAACGGCGCGAAGGAACGGCCCAACAACCGCAGTCATCGTCTCGCTGTGGTGCGATTTTGTTTTCGCAAACAAAACAAAAATATATATTTTCTTTTTTTTGCTCCGGTTTATCTTGAACCCGACATTAGCAGGCAGCTAACAGCATCGCTGTACTTCATGAAACGTAACAAAATACTTTTAAAAAATCGTTTGGTGTCTTTTGTCGATGTTGTTGTAGTAGTAGTAGTAGTTTTCGAAGCGCAACATTTTTTATTCCTGCGCTTTCTTGTTAAGGCAACCCGTTTTGAGGACCAAAGTTGGCCGTTCGCACGCTCTCAGTCTCCCTGCACGCGGCTCGCTCAAGCGCGCGCTTGCGTGACGTCCCCAACGACGCAGACGGTGCGTCGCGCGCGGGGAAAGGCCCCTCGCGCAACGAGCGGGCTCTTTTCTCGCCATTCCCGCTCTTCTTTCCCGTCGTCGTCCCTTCCCGATTCGTATATTTGTTTCCTTTTCAACGTCTCTCGCTCTCTCTCAGTTGTCGATCTCGACGGGAATGGTGTCATCGTTGGGGAGGGACTGCGACTGGATCCACACCGAGGTGTCCTCACCTCGCACCAACTTCTCCCACTGGGCCAGGTTCTCCCTGCCCACACCGGAGGACACAGCGGAGAGACACACACGAGGTCGGATGTAAGGGGGCGACGCTGTGTCGAGTGCAAGGCCACACGTTCGCCAAAAGGTCACCTCCCCCCCCGATCGTTCAACCGCGGTCACGAAGAATCTCAATAGTCAGAAATGCTGAGCTGTCCGAATCTCAGCCGTCTCGGCTCTGATCGCTCTCCCTCCCAGCACGAGCGACACAGAGAAGCGGAGTGGACAGGGACACAGTGTGCTGGGTGCTAGGCCACACAATTACCCAGAGCCACCAAGACCATCCAACCCTCGTCATCATGACCCTCTATTTCACAGCTCTTGATCATCCTAAATATCAGATAAACTGATCCATCACAAAAAAGCAATGAGTGGCTCCGATTTCATTAAGATGTTATGATTGCTTTGCATGGTTCCCTTTGGATGTTATGCAATTGGTCCTTCATCAACGCTCCAGGGCTTTAATCCCCTAAAGCTTTGACGAGTTTATCATTCCAAAGAATGAAACAAACTAAACTTAACTAAAACTATTTAATCTTACCAGGTAAGGCCCACTGAGCTACACAGCTCTTTGTCAGAAGCGACCTGGCCACAAACAATAGGTCAACGAAGTGGCTTATCACGTGGAAATGTCCAGCAGCCAAATACTCTAAAAAGCACGTTTGTAAACGTGGAGGGAAAAACCGGAGGACCCGGAGAAAAATCCACGAGACCACGGGGCTAGAGACACGCAAATTCCAAATACATACCAGGCGTCAGGGTTGGAATCGAACCCACGCCCTCCTGTGTACTAGGCGAAGTAGTTTACATCTCGCCACTGTGGCGCCCTAAATAGAGAGCTCCCCGTTCATTTCCACCCCAACTTCGTAGCCCAGTGCCTGGGCCCCTCTAGCACGTGGGCCCCCATACAGCTGCACTGGCTGCATGCTCGACAGCTGCGCATACAGGCTGCATGCTCGACAGCGAGGGCCGCACAGACCGAAGGCCTCACCTGACTCCCTGCAGGAGGGGGTTGGCTGTGGGGAGAATCTCAACCAGGGTGGTGTAGCACGGGATGGCCACCGCGTTATAGAAGCCCACCTGCACCACCGCCACGGAGGGCACGCGCCGCAACATCACATCAAGAAAGGCACGGACGGTCACATTCAGGCATGAGTTAACGCGTTATTGACATCGTATAGGGCGGAGCGTGTTGTCGTTGTATAGGCTGTGCGGTGTTGTGTGTAATATTGTTGTTGTTTCTTCTTATTATTATTAACCCACAAAAGCATTACGGATTCTCAAGTCCCTTTTCAGGAGGATCCTGCCCAGTTTTCGTAGTCAGGAGGCGATTATGCTGCTGCTGCTGCTGTCGCCGCCGTGTGCGATCCCAATTGAGTAATTCGCAGGTAATTTTTCAGCATTTGGGATGTTTACGGCCGAGACCAGTTACACCTATATTCTTGGTTCTTTCGGTAAAGTCACGTAGGTAAAAAATTAAATTAATAAAAATAAAACAATAAAAATAACGACGTTTCGGAGGCAACACAAGCCTCCGTCATCAGGTGGGACCGTCACAGCCAGTACTTTAGCTGTGGGAAGAACCCGGAAGAAGGAAACCCACGCCAGGAAACGGGAACTCACAAATTCCACACTGATGGGGCGCCAGTGTGAGAAATCGAAAAGCGCCACAGCCCTTCTTGCCATGCCGCCACCCTGATGACGATGGCCTTGCACGAACCCCACGCCATCGAACGTGCCCTTAAATCCTCTGCGATAGAAGGGTATGGTCCACCACCTCTACCTGGCCCACCTCTACCTGGACTACCTCTCCTTGGCCACCTCTCCTGGCCCACCTCTCCTGGACCATCTCTCCTGGCCCACCTCTCCTGCCCCTCTCTACCTGGCACACCTCTTGGCCCACCCCTACCTGGCCCCCCTCTCCTGGACCATCTCTCCTGGCCCACCTCTACCTGGACTACCTCTCCTTGGCCACCTCTACCTAACCCACCTCTCCTGGCCAATCTCTCCTGGCCCTGGCCCCCCTCTTCTGGCCTCCCCCCCCCCACTGTCTCTAGCCAGTATGACTGCCTCCGTCAGTCTCAATACATTTTCTTCTCCTGGATCTCTTACCTCTGCATCTAGCCACCTGGTTGTCCATCTCCCACTGCCCCTGGTCCCCTTCCACTGTGCGTCCAATCGCCTGCCCGGCCTCACTCTCGTAACATGCGACCACCGCGGTGGCTAGGAGATGTTAACAACCTCGCCTGGTATACAGGAGGTGGTGGGTTCAATCCCGACCCTGACACCTGCTATATATTTGGAGTTTGCATGTCTCTCTCTCTCCATGATCGTGTGGATTTTACTACGGGTCCTTCGTTCTTTTTTTCGAATGAACGTCCATTTCGAGTACGGCATGTGCCTGCAATAAATGTCCACGCGATGATGAGCCACTTCGTTGAGATATCATTCGTGGCCAGGTCGCTTCGGAAAAAAAGAGCTACATAGCTCAGCGGGGCCTTACCTAGTAAAATAAAAAGTTGTATAAATACTTTAGCCGTGAATTAAAGCTACCAACTTCATAGGGGGCTCAACTGGGACACATCATAAGCAGGCAGCCCCTCCCCTCCCCTCCGTGACGCCCCAGCCATGGTTGTACGTAACCACGGCCATGTCACCGACGCGACGTTCCAATGACGCGGTTCAATATGGGCTATTGTCTGCGGGGTAAATGCGAGAGGTTCGTCAGGGGGGGTCAGAATCAAGTCGCTCGCTCGTTAGAAGAGGGGTGCTGCCATTGTCCCAGGGTTTGCTCCCCACCGAGAGCTGCACGCTCGATCGCAAAGAGGGCTCTGGGGACTTTAATCTACAACAGTGAGCCAATGGACAATTGGAGTGCAAGTCAATTAACTGAGTGGATGAACGAATTGCTGAAAAAGTTGGCCCTCACCTGGCCCTGAGGGATTTCGTCCTTCTTGTCTCGGTCCATCATGGCTATCGGCTGGATTCCATTTTTCTTCATCTCGTCTCCCTTCGGGAAATAAGGAACAGACACAAAGGGCTCAGTAAAGGCTACAGATCACACGAGTCAGCAATGGTCCTCGATCTCAAAATGGCAACATTTACACATGGCACGAGGTACTCATTTGAGGTTGAGTCGATCTTAGAGAGGCCCAGGACTGGTTCAGATAATATAATCGTCACCGGTGTTGGCCGTGAGCAGGAATCGAACTCGGGTCGCCGGGTTCGTAGCGCGGCGCGCGAAACGTTACGCCACCGCATCTCAGAACACACACACATTGTAATGGGTGGGTGGCCAATAGATTCACTCGGGGGGGCAGGATATAGACGATACCTTCCAGCTTCGGTTGAAAGTGTTCATTTGAAAAGAGCATCGTGAGCAATCAAGGGGGAGGTGCGATGGGAGCTAGCGGCAGCGTACACGCTCCGGCGGCAACTGACCTCCGCCCAGAACTCCGCGTAGATGTCGTTGGCGGTGGCTCTGGTCACCGGCCACAGCTTGGTCACGGAGCAGAGGTCACACGCCGTCATCATGAGGCCAATCAAACGGTCCCTGAGCACACAGAGACAAAGATCCGCAGTAACGCCTTAACAGACTGTTGAGGCAAGTGCCCCTGGGGACACCCCCCCAATCCACACCAACCCCACCAGGTAATCGCTCGTCACCACCAGCATCAGCAGGAGAGGTGGCACGGTTCTCACCGATGGGCCTGGTTCTTGATCTGCAGCTGCTCTCCCTGCAGGATCTCCTCCAGCTGCTTGCGATTGCCAAAGTAGAGCGCGAGGTCCGTGGCGATGATGGCCTTGCGGATTATCTCCAGCACCTCCTCGTACTCGGCCGAGTCCAGGTTCTCAAAGACGCTGTGCCCCTCCAGCTGGCGAGAGACGCGCGAGGCGCAGAGGCAGAGGGACGTTCGGCGCGTCAACTCGCACGTGGCCGGGCAGGCAAATGAAAAGGCAGCCGATGACGACGATAATAAATCGAACCCACTCCATCCAGCATTCCAGTGCGAGGGAGTTAACAGCAATTCACCATCTTCTTGGTTCTTTCGGTAATGTCACGTAGAAGGGAAATAATAAAATAATAAAAATAAAACATAATAAAATAATTCTCACGACGTTTCGGCCACAACGCAAGCAGCCGTCCTCAGGTGAAGAACAAGTCTGTCGGGAAGACAGCATCTGAATTCATTATTTTATTATTTCCCTTCCACGTGACTTTACCGAAAGAACCAAGAAGATGAATCTCTGCAGTCACGAAAGCTTTAAATCGGAACAATTTACCACCCCACGGCACCCAAATTGCAAAAGGTTAATTCCTTCTCCTCCTCCTTACGAGCCACCAACCTGCAGGATGGAGAGCGTCTGGGCGAAGTGGTGCTGCTCCATGGTGGACGTGGAGTACAGCGCAGAGAGAGGCGTCTCGAACTTCTGGAAGTAGGTGTTCGTGTAGCCCCGGTGGTCCAGGTCGTGACACAAACACGCCACCATCAAGCCCTTGCACTGTTGGGAGGAGAGCATTCGTCGGCGATTGCTTTGCTACGATCGGATGCGGAGTTCGCGTCTTTATTTTTTCTTTTCCTTCCGCGTTTTCCAGGAGACGTTGGTGTTCTCTGCTAGGCCGAGATATTCTTAATGGGACAATATATAATTGGGCAACATTTCTGGCAACGGTGCTTCAAAGTGCTGTGAAGAAGGGCCATTGCTCGACACGTCGCCTTTCGATTATATATTTTCCTTTTAAGGCCGCAGTGTTATTGACGGATGTGTCGAGTGCCTTTGTTCGTTTGTGCTTTGTGCACCTCCACCACGGCAGGGGCGTGCTACAAGGATTGGGGAATGGATGACCGTGATAAAGGGGCACTTGGGGATCATGAAGGGGCAGGGGAGGGATGGGAAGGAGTGGAGGGGCGAGGGCAGGGAAGAGAATGGGCGATGGAGAAGAGGTTGAGGCTTTAAGAGAGGACAACGTCCACGATTGACTCTTTACACTGGTCAACAAAAAAAATAAAAAAAATTCTGGCCTGGACTTTTGCAGCTGTTTTAGACTAATTTCAGGGTGCTGATTCCAAATCTGATCTCAGATTTTCTCTATCACATCTAATTTTTATGCTATCGGCATACCCCATTTTCATTGATTTTACCCGAAATTAACTCTGTCACTTATGATTGCAAGTTGTTGCGAGTCAGTGACTGCTTTAGTGTTAAAATATGGTGCTGTATTTTTAGGATGGTGTGTTTATAATATCATTTTATGTAGATATCCACATTTATTTCATATTTTTCTTCTGCAGTTTTTATTGAAAATGCAATATTTGATACCTCAAAAACCTGATGTGATAGACAAAAAATGATGCCAGATTTGGAATCAGCACCCCAAAATTACCTTAAACCCTTTGGAATACCTCATGCCAGAAAAAGTGTGTTGACCAGTGTTATGATGGGTGCCTGTGAATAGATGATGAAGCTAAGGCTTGCCAATTGCTCGTTGTACTCATTTTTGTACTAAAATATTCAGCAATTTGGCTCAGCCTTCAGCAGCGGCGGGCCTTCAGCCCTCCCCCACCGGCCCTCCTCACCTCAATCTCGGAGAAGATGCCCGGGTTGCGCTGCAGCAGCACGTACATGCAGTGCGCCACCGTCACCGCGTGCTTCCAGTTGTGGTACGGCACGCGGCGGTAGTTCTTGCGCACAGACATGGTGAATCGGCACAGCTTCTCCAGCTCGAAGCTGCTCACCGGCACAAAGACAAAGATCCCCCGTACACATAGGTGACATTTACCCATCGTTAGTGCCACGATGAGGGCGGTGATGATGATTGTGATGATCGTAATGATAACGATGACAATTATGAAAGCTCTTTCAGTAACAGTACATGTCAGTGATGTTTATTTACATCCTATTGGCATTGGTATGATAATAAGAATGATGATGTTGATGACAATAATGAACATTCTCTATCAGTAACAGCAACTTTTAATGGTGATGATGATGACGACAATGACGAAGAAACTCTTTTTCAACTGTATGTGTGTATGTGTGTGTGTGTTGAACTTCTTTCGCACCGTACATAGCCAACCGTGACAATTGTAGGTGCAGGGGAAGGACAACAAACTAAACACAAAAAAACGACATCGCATAAAAGTGAAGTGCTAAATATTGTCTGTGCTACTGACGACAACGATGATGATCACGATGGCGATGAGGACGATGATGCTTACGTCAAAATGGCAAATATGACCGATGAAGAGCGCAGGACAGAATTAGAATATTTATTTATACCGGAGAAATCTGATGAGCTATGAAGCTCTTTTTCACAGATGTCCGGTCGGGGCAGGTCAGAGCGTAACAACAAGAAACTAGACAAAAACACGATTGGAGTGCAAAGTATAGGAAAGGCAAAATTAATCACTTGAAAAAAAAAATGTACAAATAAAACTAAACTCTTATTATTTTACCAGGAAAAAAACCCCACTGAGCTAATAGCTTCTTTTTGAGAAGTGAGCTGGCGGCCACAAATGGATAGCTCAACGAGGATGGCTTAGCATCACGTGGAAATGTATGGCAGCCACAGACCCCGGGGCGTGGAGGGCTATCGATCCCAGGTGACTGAATAGCAATTGCTGCAGCGGCCCCTCTCGCTGTCTCTGTGCATTCACCTCCACCCACCGCTCATCCCCCTTACCGGCTGCGAAATTCTATTCCTGGCCACGCGCAGTACGGGCAGCAAATTCTGCTACTCTCTGCCGAACAGAACATGGTGGGGGGGGGAGGAGAGAGCCCGAGTGTGTTCGGGGAGAGTTCTTGTCGATAACACCAGGTGAAGAAAACGACTATTTTTTTTGGGAGGGGGGTGAAAGGTGGGGGGGTTAATCACAAATGCGGAGCTACCAGCCTGAAACGCAAAGCAGTTGACAACGAGGAGCAACGGAATAGCCACGGCGGAGAGGAAAATGAACACATTTCTTGAACTGAACTTGGGAATTGGGCCATGCCCTGCAGGATATGAAAGTCCGGCCCCTGGTTTTTGCCACGTTTAGGCAAACAGTTTAGCATTTGCCCAGAAGGCAAAAAAACTGAAGCCTTCAATAAAACATTGCTTACTTCCCTACAATAGCGGGCCAACGGTTTACGGCCAAGTTGACCTAGGGAGTGACCTCGTGTTTTGCTCCTCGTGTTGAAGAGAATGCGCCATGATGTACAAACCGTGGTGACATCACTCCCCCAGCCAAAACACAGACACAAAATACAAAGATACCCCATGAAACCTACACAGGTTGTTGGGGCAAGTCCTGTTCGATATAGCACCTAGGAAGGCAGGCATGGCACACGAGGGGGTGCTGCGGCCAGAACTACGCCCGGCCGTCTTTGACTCCCTTCTCGCGATGTTTGCGCTTCCGCTCCCCATTAATCACACACACACACACGAATATACACAACAACAGCCGCTATTTGCCACTAA
Organism: Entosphenus tridentatus; assembly: GCA_014621495.2. Lineage (NCBI taxonomy): Eukaryota > Metazoa > Chordata > Hyperoartia > Petromyzontiformes > Petromyzontidae > Entosphenus > Entosphenus tridentatus. The sequence continues at coordinate 7,830,673 of CM025673.2, forward strand.
GTGGCGGTGACGTCACCACGGCGCATGTGCCAGGCTATGTGCATTGTCAGGCCGCGTGAAGTGTCAAAAGCTCGATGGCAGGAGGTCACGGCACAGACCCAGGTGCCATGGGTTGGCTGACGGTGATGACTGGCAAATGCACCAGCAAGTGCCCCCTACTGTGCCAAATATCAAACTGATACACACAGTTGCACACAGAGTCCCTGCACGAGTGCGATCACTTCCTCAGTGAGCGCGAGGACACATTTCATCTCCTTCCTCCCCAGACGTCAGCAGAATAAGTAACCCCACGACGCTCAATTAAGCCGATCGCATTGCATCATTGCATAAGCCCAGCCGGCAGATTAATTCCCCGTCTTGACGTCACAAATATAATGTGACATTTTTTTTCCACGCTATAATGACGGTCGTCAAACACCGAGGACGCTAGAGGGCGGAAATGGAGCTCCGCCAAAGGGCATAAAGACTTCACCCGGCTCCCTGCGTAGATTAACACCGCGGTGTTATATTATTATTACTACTACGACGATGACGATTCTACGCAACGAATCAGAATCGGAGTATTAATTTACTCTGGAGGAATCCGTTGAGCTGTAAAGCTCTTTTTTACAGGTGAACGCTGCATCAAACACCACCGACACACGCCCCGTGACTCTCACGCAACCACCTCCCACGTGTCTCCATTTGCTGTGGTCATTCCATACACAACTTAACCACGCCAACACACCACCTGTCGATCGAATAACGGTGGGGTAAGAGGTGGTGTAGTGTGGGGCGGTGTGGCACGGTGCGGTGTCGTATGTTGTACATACGTATGTTGAACTTATTTAGAGCGGTACGTAGAAAACCGCAAGAAACTGGTGTGCTCTACTGATGTGGTCATTATATTATCTATAGGAATCGTTGGTTATTATACACCACTAAACCAAACCGTGCGATGCCAGAGCCAGTTGATCGGCAGGCTTCGTGGTCGGGTAGTAAGTGTGGGTACTCCAACCTTTGCTAAGTCGTCTGGACATTGTGGAAGAGTAGGCCAAAACACCCTCTCTATAGTTCGCTCTGGTGGAGGCTCTTCCATGAACAGTGACGTGCGCAAGCAATTGCAGGGCTGCACCTTTGCCTATACCCATTTCTGTACCGCGAAGCGATGCCACAGAGGGCAGGCAATTAAGAGCCGTTGGAAGAGCCGAAGTGCCATCGAATGGAAACGTTGAATGAAAAAATTGGCGTTCGAACCCGCAGGCATGATTAATTAACGGAACGGGTAAATAAACGCGAGTGCGTGTCCTCGTGTAAACGCTGGGGAGGCCGCGGCGGCAAGGGCACGGTGCCGGCTACACCAGCCCGGCGTGCGACACCTGTGCCCTTCATGGGCGCTCGCTCCATCGTCGCCGACGTTTAATAAAAAGAAAATGTAAAAAAAGCATCCGAAGTAACAGTGGAGTGCACCACCGTAGCACTCTAGTAACATCACCGCGGGTGAAGTTTTATTCCAGTCTTCAACAGCGAGGCAATAATTACATCACGCATAGTGCGGCTGGCCAAGCATTAAAGGATTCATTTCACTTTGCTGAAGCTTCAAACGTCTGTCTGACAGCTGGTGGCCACGTGAGTACCGGTCCACTCCGTTGTCAATCGTCGCCATCTCCGTTTGGCGGCTCGTGTGGTGACCTCCGGATCGTTCCGCACACTCGGGACAGCGAGGTTTGGACCTCGCAGCTTTGCAATCAGCGGTCCATCGGCTTGGAACTCACCCACCCACTCACCCACCTACTCACCTACTCAGCGGTCCATCATCTTGGAACTCACCTAGCTACTCGCTCACCTACGCACTCACTCACCTACTCACCCCCACTCACCCACCCACCCACTCATCCA